>PVIR01001471.1:0-122787 GCA_004026965.1 Petromus typicus | reverse complement strand
TATTTCACTTATGAGGATATCCTCAAGGGATGTCCATTTAAGTAGAAATGATTCAAACTTATCATTTTTTATGGCAGAGTAATACTCCATTCTGTAGAAGAACCACAGCTTTTTTATCCAGTCTCCAGTTGATGGACACTTGGGTTGTTTCCAAGATGTAGCAATCACAAATTGGGCTGCTATAAACATGGGTGCACATGTCACTGTGATATGAGTCTTTTAATTCTTGTGTGTATATACCTAGCAGGGCAATGGCCAAGTCAAATGGGACCTCCAATCCTAGCTTTTTGAAGAATCTCCAAACTGATCTCCACAGGGGTTGTACGAGTCTACAGTCCCACCAACAGTGGAGAAGGGTTCCTTCTTCTCCGCAGCCTCGCCAACATTTGCCATTGGCTGAATCTGTAATGGCAGCCATTCTATGGACTGTTGACAACTATTAAAAGAAATGTTCCCCTCAGGGCTCTAGTTCCCACCAGCTCTCACTTTCTTTCTTGTAATTCCTTCCCAGAGGGAAGCAGTGGTCCCCTTGGCTCCACCCTCAGCCTGCTTTGGCAGAAGGCCCTCAGTGGGATTTTGCCTTACCTTGCTGGGGAGATGGACCCGGCACCATTGAGTCCTTCTTGCTGCTGTGCACCTGAGCCACACGCTCTAGAACTGGCTTCAGCAACAAGAAAAGCAGTGTCATGAGACACTTCACACAGCCAGCCTGCCAGACAGCACTGCCCAGATCCACAACGCCGAGATGTGGCTCATTGTCCGGTGTGATCTTTTTCCTCTTCATTCCTCCAATCAACAAACCTCTAGGCTGTGGTTGGAAGACACATTTCCAATCATCTGAGATTATGAATGGTCCATGGAGATTATGAATGTAATAGTGCTTCCCAGTGTCCAACCTATATCCATCTCTATATTCTTGCAGTCATGAGTAGAGTTCATTTAAAGTAAACAAAAGGTACTGTGCTCTTGGTATAATGCAACATTTGACAAATTCAAAATAATGAAGTCATATTAATAAGGTGCATTGAAACCCAAGCGGGGTGGGAGTTGGGCAGTTTCTAGGACCTGATGAGTAGAAGGCATAGATGATACTCACACCCTAGAAAGGCAGTACTCATGACAAATAATTATTTGGCCCAAATTGAGAGACTTTGATCTCCTCTCATATCACAACATCTCATGGTGTTGTTTCTCAGCCAGAAAATCTGTGATTACAGACAATGAAAATACACCATGAGATAATATTTAGGTCTTAATCAGTTAAAAAACATATTAAGAGGATACTTGGATGATCCAATCATGATTTGAACTACATTGTTTGTCTCTAAATCTCTATTTGTAGGACAGTATCATACAAGTACATACATGGTATACAAAATTCCAATATCTCTTCCACTGTGACCTCAGAGTAGCGGCTTGGTGTACGTCATCTCCCACCATTTGTCTCAAATGGTCTGATTTCCAGTCTTGAGCTTGTTACATAGCCCACTGATAGAAGCATTGCATAGCAGATGGCAGGCCCCAGGTGAGACCACCACACCACAGGGAAGACGTCATCTGAACATTCCCATCCCATTGTGTGAAATGTCTAAGAACAGATTTAGAAGAATTTCTCTTTCTATTTGCTTAAAGAAAAACAGCCAACCTCCACTCTCATCTTTTTAATCCTTCCCTCCACCCCTTCCTTCACTTTCTTTTGTTCCCCCATTACATTGAAAATGGGAGGGAATTGACATTTTTTGAAAAAACGTAGGAATTAGAAGATTTGAAGCCACTTTTACTTTTTACTCTATAACTAATGCTGCTTCTTCCTCTCAGTAAAATTTTGCTTAGATCTAAAATGATCCAGCTCCACGAACCACCTCACCAACTCAAAGAGTTACTGTGAAAACCAAATTTTAAAACGTAGCTAAAATTCTTTGAAATCTTTAAGTCCCCTCACACAAAGTGTGCAAAAATTAAAACATCACAGCAGGGAGATCCTGCGGCATCCCGAGTGACTGCCGCTTCCCCAGGCTCACATCTTGGATCATTCTGTGTCTCTGAGCACAAGCTGGATGTGCTCAATCACATCTGATGAGCAGAATTTGATAGAAGTGAGAAGAAGGCACATCAAAGACTAGGTTTTATAAAACTTCTGGCTTGTGCTTTGGGTGCTGTCCTCTACCTCCTCGGCCATTCGGACCTCCATCTCTCAGACCTTTGAGTGGCTGCAGCCCCAGCCAGCACCTTTGCCTGAGACTCACACCACCCACCCGCTTTCCTAACCTATCCAGAGCACATACCTCCTCTGACACTGAGTATGGGTGTTTGGTGTCTCTATGAGCTGACGGCTCCATTGCTTCTCCCCAGCAATTATGACTTCTGACTGTTTTTCTAGATTTACTTCACAATCACTTTCATCGCCAATGGGGAGCACCTCCGTGACACATCTGAATTCTTTCCCATCCTTCCTCTTTCCCTCCATCCTCAAATCCCCTTCTCAGTTGCCAAAGATCTATCTGTGTGTTTCCTATGGCCTTTTATCTTGTTCTTTAAATTATGTATACTTGGGGTTTCTCATGTGAAAAAAAGTCATACAATATTGAAGCTTGTGTGTCTGACTTGCTTCCTGTAATAGGACTCAAGATGTATCCACCTTCCTACTAGCAACTCAGATGTATACTTTTTTACGGCAGACCAGTGCTCCACTATGTGTAAATAGCAAATTTTCTTTATCCATTGATCTGCTGATAGACACACAGATCACTTTTAAGATATAGCTATCATGAGTTGTGCTTCTTTAGGTAGAGGTTTGCATGGATCACTGTAGTAAGATGACGAGCTCTTAGGGGAACATACATAGCAAAAGGAAGAGGGTCAAGTAGAATTTCCAGTTTTAGGTTTTTGAGGAATCTCTGTGTTGATTTCCACCGTGGTTATACCAGTGTACAGTTGAAACTGATTCTCACCACCTTCCCTTCATTGCCTCTTGTTTCAACATCTTCAGTGCAGGGCTGCCCACTGGCCCACTGTCTGCTCTCCAGTCTGGATGGGCTCAGGTGAGTGTGGTACAGCATCTCTCTGACCCCATGACAGTGACAAGTCTAGGAAGGACACATACATACCTGCACAGTTGTGAAGCACATGAAATTTCAGACTTTCATCCAGACCTTCTGTTTCAGTCATTATATTAGACTGTATTGCACATGACAAAAAGCTCAGAGCAGAAAACAGGGTGAGGGTAAATGTGTTCAGTCAGGCATCAGAGGATCCCTCTGAAGGGGAACTCCTACATGCTGTGGTTTGGAAGAGTCTCCCCAGAGACCTGTGGATGAATGGTTTGGTCCACAGCCCATGACACTCTGGGTGGAAGAGGGTACATGGAAGAGGCAGGATCTCTGGGAGCCTCCGGGTTGTGGGGCCACATGATCCCAAACATCCACCCTATCTCCTCTTTGGACCATGAGTTGAGCAGGCTGCACCCACCGCACTCTCCCTCGTGGTGCACTCCTGGCTGCAGACAAGAGCAGCAGGGTCAACTCGTGTGAGTGGAAATCTGCACAATGTCCAGCCCTTGCTCTGCTGAAGTCCAGCGACTGCCGGCATCAGCTGCTGTAGTAGAAAGCTGGTGGACACTCAGTGTAACTACTGGACATTATTAACTTGAGAAACAGAGAGAGCAGATGAGTTCCTTTTATTTCCTGTTCTTACTATATATTGGACCAACTTCATTTACCTCTATATTTAGCTGGATATTTCCCTTTGTGTAAGTTACATTTTAGTGTGTTTGACTTTTTTATATGTGTTCGGCACACATGGGAGTAAACACTTCCCTATGCATTTATCTGAACATTGCTAATGATTCCCATGAGACTCTTCATTCCAGTTGCTGAAGTCAACCCATGATTCAGTCTTTATTTTACACATATTTATGCCTTGTGCCTTTGGAAATGCAATAAATTTTCTATCACCTGTACAGCCTTAGTGGATTACAGGAGGGATTTAAAACTTCCTAGGGTTTCTACCTTGGCCAAGGTGTCCCCAAATCACTACTCTTCTCAGCATGAGCATGAGGTCCCTCTGACTGCACCATCATTTTAAATGTCAGAAGAGATAAAAATGAGATGGGGAGGTGCATCCACCCTAAAAATATTTAATATATACCCAGGAGGAAAAGACATGAAACTACCCTTGTCCTGACTTCTCCGAGAGGTTGTCTGTTCTTAATTTGGCTAATTGAGCTCCTCCTTCACAGGTATCTCTGCTCTTTCCCAACACTAAACTAAAGACTATGGAAAGTAAGAGAAGAAACTGTCACGTGATTTGCATTGGTAGCACTTTTGCCCTAAATTTATACCTAAGACCAAGAGATGAATCTGGTATTAATTTGAACCTAAGTGAAAAGAAAACAGATTGAGAACCCCAAATACAAGATGTGGTGGAGAGTGAGTTGTTTGTGCCTCTGGTTCCTCCTCTACGCTCCTTGACTTGTGTCCCTGGACAGCCAGTCACTGTACTTTGATACTAAGCAGACAAGCTAAGTGCTGGGCTCACTGGAACCTCTGGAGTTGTCCACGATAAGGCATCTTTGCTGGAAGAGGTGCTTTTCCTGCCGTTCTGCCAGGAGTATTAAGAGAGCTCACTCATGCAGAGCCTGCGTCCTTCAGGGATAAATGGCATCCATTCAGCTTTCCCAAATGCAGAAGGAGGATAATTAAAACCAACCATCTCATCTCGGAGATGTGTGAAGATTAATAAAATGATTTCTGTAAAGGTCCCTGAGCTTTTGGAAAGAAGAATGCAACATCCAAAGCATTGCTATGTGGTTTAATTTGTAGTTATGTGAGGTAGCTTATAATCACTTTACATCAAATGAAAAACATAATTAGTGCTACATTACTACTTCAAAGGTCACTTTATATACAAGGCAACAAATGTAAATTCTGAAGATTTAATCATGAATTAATTTATGGCGCAGCATATGTTATGTATATTAAGATATAGATTTTAGAATTTAGCTAATAATAAAAGTAAAGAAATAAATGCAATACTGGTAAATTACTCAATTTTCTTCAACTTAAAACTAGATGACAAAATTGCACCAGTCTCTTCTGTTCTCCTTCCTTGTAGGTTTCAAATTAAGGACAAGTTTCTGAAGACAACAGAATCCAATTCAGGGTAGAAATTGATCCAATTATGTTGGAAATTTTTGATCTGGTTCCAATGTAGGGAAACTAGCCAGGCTGGACATCAGTGGGCAGAAAATGAGGGTGAACAGAACACCTACAACAGAGATGCCAGTTTAAGGAGCTGGCAAAGGAACCTGGAATTATGGTGACGGTAGAAACAAAAAATGGAGGAGTGAGAGAGATATTACCAAAGGAGATTCACGTCTTCTAACTGATAGCATGGAAGAGAGACAGTCTTTGCTATACAGAACCTGCATCACTAAGGTTCAGGAACATGCTCTCCAGAAGGACATTTGGCGGTGGTGGACATATGGCGACATCTGCTTTGTCCGGGGTAGGAACCCCAGACCAGCACTGCTAGTGAGAACTCGAAATACGACCAATGCGATGTAGAAGCCAGGGTGCCCAGCTGCGTATCACTGTAATTACTTTAAACCAAAGGGTCCTGTGGGTCTGGTTAATGGTTCTCTTACTTGTCAGCACAGGTCTAGAAGAATGAACAGCACCAGACTTATCAGTAGTAGGAAAAAAAGAAACCGGGAACAAGAGAGGACTCAGGAAATGGCAGGACTCAGAATGTGGATAAGTGTATCACAAAAGAGAAAAAACAGTCTGAAAAATTACGTGGTGAAAAAAGTAGGACAAGACCTACAAAATTGTATTTTAGAAAAAGTTAACTCGAATCCCCATCATTTTCAAAGCCTTCCAGGACGAGCTGGTCACGGCCCTTTCTCTGCGCATGCTCCTTAGGCACACACTCCGTCCACATTGCGCCCAGGCAGCGAAGCCACTGCCTCGGCAGGTGTGTGAGGGGGGAGGGCACGCAGACTCAGTAGAGCCACACAGATACGAAGATACTGGGGTGTCTTGAAGATACTGGGGTGTCTTGGAGTGAATCTATCCCCTTCTATTAGTCCATCGTATGAACACATCTTGCCTCTCCCTCCACCCCGCTCCCAAAGTACCAGCATTTCCTGAGGGTTACATATAATTAAACAGTTCACTGTAAACTGGGAATTTACATTTTCTCCTCCTCTAGTTATCTTCCCAGGAATAAGTAATGCGTGGTCTTATATACGAAACTACAAAGCCTCTATGTGTGATAAAAAATTAATGTACATACTGGGAAATTTTTCATGGATTTTATACAGGTAGAAAGTACTAGGTCTAGATTCATGGTAGCACGTTGTTTATACCAGAAGTGTGTCTTTGTTTCATGATTGTGTACTTGTCGCTTCTGAGCAGCAAACAGTTGCCCATTAGGCTACACATACATTGGAAGCTCAGTGCTACTCATGACCAGACAGCAAATTTACCTGGCACACCTGGAGGGGGCGCCCTCATCCCCCCAAGGCCAATGCTGGGTCCTGCACACTGCTGGGAATCAAGACTCTTTTTGCATTCCTATCCTGTGAGTCCCCACTGCTACTTGAAAGGGGTATCACAGGGCACTTATCACGTGGATTTTCAGTCCATGGCCCCCAAAGCGAAAATGTCTGCCAGATTAGCTTCTGCACCCTTCTGGGTGATAATCAGACCACTACTGTGGACATTAGATGATGCTGCTCGCCCTCTGGGAGACTCAGGAACCAGCTTCAGGTGGGACCGGGGTTCCCTGCTCTGGCTCCAATCCAATCCAGAGCCAGCTGGGTGCTGATGCTTTGTCCAGCGCACTGCCTAGGGTTTGAGTAACAGTGGTCCTGCTGTGGAAGCTACAGAAGAAGCCCAGCTTTGCTGGCCTTTGCACATTGTGCCCACACATTTGCTTTGATTCTTCCCCCATTGACTCTCCAGACCATTTCGCTCGTCTCCCTTGCCCTGTTCTCCTGCAGTTGAACTTAGACATGAGCATGGCTGGAAAGCAGGACCTCTGAGAGGCAGAGGAGTGCAGTCAGGCATGCCTTTTGCCCTCCCTGCAGAGCTCCAGGGTGGGCCAGATCCAGGAAAGGGCCTCACTCTGGTGGCAGGACTGCTCCACAGACAGCTCACACTCTTGGAGCCCACTACCTGCTCCCTCTCCTGCTCTCTCGGGCTTCCTGCCAGGACACTGTGCTGTCCTCTAAGTCTTTTACACTGTGCCCACATGCTCTGAACCATAACCACAGCTCAGACCAAGGATAAAGGGTCCCACTGGCTTCTTGCTGTGCCTCCCTTGGTGATCACATGAGTTCTCAAACCCATCTGAGAGACCGCTTAGAGAACCACTCTATACCAGTCTCTGTAAATGATTCCTTCACCACCGTGGAAAGCCAAGATGGTCACCATTTTCTTCCTTGCTTCTTTAAATGGCTATTACTTTATTTCTGGAATTATATTGAGAATTTACCTTCGAGAGATGCAGTGCTTCTTAATGTTAGGATAGGAATTTCAGCTTCTTTTCAATAATACTGCCATGATTTGAAAGAGCATTTCCTTCAAAGACTCCTAGGAAACCAAACTTTGAGAATGTAGAAGTGCACAGAAATGCACAATGAGGAATGTTCCCTGCAGCAGGGGACAGAGATACTTTAAAACAGGGGAAATCCTTACTGCTACTGTGGTCTGAATGTGTCCCCAGAATTCTTGAGTTGAAGTTTAATCTCCAGTGTGATAGAACTGAAGGCAGAACTCCTAGGTGACTCCTGCAGAGAAAGCAGATGGGCTTGGAGATGGGCTTAGGGCCTCAGGAAGGCCTGAGAGTGGATTTGCTTCTTTCCCTCCCTCCACAGTAGGACCTGGAACTCATTCTCCCAAGGCCCCGTCTTGAAGTTTAAAGTAGCCCTTAGTGCACATCGTACAAGGCCGTGCCTTGATCTGGGTTCCCAGATGCCAGCTCTATTAGAAATGATTTCATGTCCTGCATAGGCTCCCCAGTCCCGAGCAACACAAAAAGCCTAAAACATTAGGGAAACACAGATTTTGATACCATTATATTATGTGATGTTATGGAAAGAATAAAAGAATCTGAATGTGGCATGAAGTAGAGATTAAAAACAAATTGAGTTCAGGGTAATCCCAATAGTAACATTGCACTCATAGTTGGGCGTGGTTATGTGGGGGAGTGAGGCAGGCAGTTCCGAGAGGTGGCCTCGGGACTTGTCCCTGCAGGGACCAGGTGGGCATGGAAATCAGGGTGGAGGATGGGGCAGCTGTGCGATGTGGTGACACCAGTGGGGACAGGTCAGGGCACTTGATGGGAGATCTAGCCAACATATCCACTAAAACCGAGTGTTAAATACTGATATTTCCACTTCTTGGTCACTTAGCATGACAGACGCTAGTCTGAAAAAGGAAGGACACCTCCAGTCCTTCCGAGTCTGCTTGGAGCTGCGTGTGTGAGCATTGCATTTCCCTTTCCCTGCCGCCTTCCCACACACTGGGAACACATGAAGGCGCTTTTACTAAATTTTGTGCAGGAGGTGAATAAGCTTTCAGGTTAGCTTGCCTTTTAATATATTTTAATTTCAATTTATAAACTGTGTTCATGCCAACAGAGACTATCACGTGATTATGTATTTATGAAGAAAAATAAAATCCTAGAATAATAACATAAAACCTTCCTAGATAAATTATTTATTTGACTTTATAATTTTTTAGGATTCTAAAATATTTTTCAAATCATAGCAAGCAGAAAACATTATCTACCTTTTCATAAGGGTTGTAAATTTATATCGTTACATAAAGTGTTATATGAATGTTGCAAAAATATTTTTTTTTTTAGGTTTTTTGAGACAGGGTCTCACTTTGTAGTTCAGGCTGGCCCTGAGCTCAGCCTCAAACTCACATCACAGCAATCCTCCTGCCTCTGCTTCCCGAGTGCTGGGATTACAGGCCTAAGCTATCATGCCTGGCACTGTGGTATATGCTACTGGTTGCTGCTGGGCGTGAGTCTCCACACCCAGTATGATATGTGGTTACCGGGGATCGAACCCAGGTCCTTGTGCTTGCAAGATAGGCACTGGAACCATTGAGCTAAATCCCTCGCCCACAAAAATACTTTTGAGGTAAAAATATAATCATAGAAAAATCAAACAGTTATGAAAAAGTTAAAAACAAAAGCAAATTAGTTCAAGTCATAAGATGAAAATAACCCAGAATACTAATGAGTTATCAATATGTGAATTGAATTTCAAAGTAATTATCTTAGTCTTGTTTTTGGATATTTCACATAAAATTAGAGATAATATTTAAAATCTGATTACACTATTCAATAAAAAATCAGAATTAGCATGATTGTTTTACTAATAGAAAGATATTTGCAAAAGCCTGGCTAAAATAACATTAAACATAACTATTGTAAACTGACTCTAGATAGATGTATAGAAAACACTTCAGAAAAATAATGAAAAATTTGATGGGTCAAAGCTTAAAACTTTGGAAAATTTTCACGTGATTCATGAAGAATGCCTTAGTGGAAAACTTGACAGATCATGGTTTTTAACATGTCCTGTTTATCAGTGAATTGTCTGGAAATCTGCTCCCACCACAGAGGTCCTGCCTCACAGTGCATCCCACAAAGTCCCCATCCCAAGTCCACAGCTCTGTGACCTGCTGTCTGAAGGGCCTCGAGTATTAGCATTTGCTCTTGCTCATTCAATCAAGAGAGACTCCTCCATATGCCTTTGACACAACATATTGTTGTAACTCTTCTACTTCACTTTGAGTTACTGTCCTTAAAATAAGTCAGTCTTCATCATAGGAGTGTATGCACCTGCTGGGGTCTTGGACACATTCTTCATGGCTAACAGAGAGTCTATGTGAGATGAAGGGAGATGGGGCAGAACCTAAAGCTGAGTTCACAGATCACAGAGTTGGCTGTCATGGGAGGTAGAGTGTTGCTGTGCTGCTTTAGGTCTTGAGTTGCGTAGCTTGGACAGGTTTCTTGAGCAATGGACAGGGCGAAGTAACTTCACACAAGAAGGTAAGCCTGGGAGAAGCTGATCTGTTGAGAAAAGCCACAGTGAAAAGGGGAAGGGGCTAGAATCAGGACTTGAATGTGGTGTGTGAGGGACCAGCAGCCCGATGCTACTTGCTTTCAAGCGACCTTCTGTGTCACCAGCCGTGCATCCTTGTCTCCTGGTCCACAGGCTGTCAACTTTGCATTATCCTCCCTCTCCAGTGATGGTACAATAGCAAGGATTAGTTTGGCTGTAGCCATCAAATCTAGGACACCCTAACAGTGGCAACTTTGCCTCCTGGTGCTTTCCAAGGTCACAGTGCTAGTGTTATGTGTCCCCTGACTCCAGATGCATTCAGAGGTGACAGTTTCTAAGACTAACTACGAAGCAAAAGCCATGAGGTGGGCAAGATAACCACCTGGCCTCAGTCCTGCTGCTCTGTGGGACATCAAGTCCCTGGGAGGTGAGCTGTGGGAAGAGACAGGAAGTGCAGGGTCCCTGGGAGATGAGCAGTGGACAGGGACAGGAAGTGCAGGGTCCCTGGGAGCACTTCCTGCTGCTGTGGCTGCTGACAAAACAGATTCTTAGAAAATCAGGGAGCAGCTAGGAGGTGGGGCCACACAGGTCAGGGAGGTCTTGGGAAACACCAGCAAAAGCAGAGCTGAAGCAGGACACCCTTCATCCCATGGCACCCCTGAAGTCCCAGATAACCCCACAGCAGGTGTGAAGAGGAACAAGGACACCAGACTGAGGGCAGTCCTGTGGAGGTGGCCACCCAGCCTCTCAACATGATGGAGGAAAATGGAGAGACAAAAGGAACCAACGGAGTGAGGAAAAAGGAAGATTCACTGGAAATGACACACAACAGCAAGTAAAGCAAAGAGAAGTTCAGGGTGGACCCTCAAACAAATGGAGGAAGATGGGCTCAGTCCCCTAGAGCCAGGTCACTCCAAGAGGACATACTGAGGAAACCAGCGCTCAGGCCAGGCAAGGCAAGCAAGACAGGAGGGAACGGGATTGTAAGGAAAAGACTGAGGGGAAAACTACACAGTAAAAGAAAAGCGTAGTCAAACACAACACAGAAGGAACTCAGAGTACACCATGGTGGGATTTAAAGCGCTGCAGAATTGAAGCTCTGTACCAACATGCTGGCCAGCCACGGCGAGTACATGTGCAGTGGTGCTACTGAGCTATCAGGAGAACCAGTCACGTTGTGCAGCAAACGGATGGAACAGGAATCATCGTGGAAAGTAAAATAACCAGATTCAGCAAGACAAGACCCGTGTGTGCTCTCGTCTGAGGAACCTGAGAAGGGTGAGAGAGAGAGGACAGGAAAGTAGAAGGGAGATGGCAGAGAAGGAAAGGGGCAAGGACAGGAGAGACAAAGAAGGAGGTCCTGCGGTGGGAACAGGCGTGTCTTAAGTATGTTACATGTGTGTACAAGCCTGCCAAAGTGAAACTTTCACCTCTGTCAGAGTCACTAATAAAATCATTTTAAAAGCATAGTCATTATCTATGACAGCTACTGTAAAAAATAATACTTTTTGGCTGATCTATGCAAATGTATACATATTTATACTGTTTACAATCCAAACACATACCTGTGCACAACATCAGTAAAAATAATATTTGTTGGGAAAAACAATCAAGTAGAAGAAAGACAAATCTGAGCAGCTGTTCCAGAGCACAAGGAAAGTTTAAAGGCTGAATGTCTGATGAGAACCGAGATCACTTCTTTCCCCGAAGAAGACATGAAAGCAAGGAGATAAGAAGCCAGAATCAAAGAAACGTGAGGCCTCGCTAGGCAGATGCACAGCTGATCACCTTCTTCCAGGCAAAATTAATTAAAAATATTTCTACGAGTGCTGTTCTTGAACTGAGAAAAATGCAAAGGCGGCCATCTTGTTTTCACTGGAAAAATTAAAACAGAGCACTGAGGATAATATTGCCAACAATGAGAAATGTTTATATATTTATTGATCTTGTACAGTCTATCATAATTTTCTCTAAGAGCTGTGTGTTTGTTAACGTCGTCATTTCTGATCCTCGTGTCACCATTTCTTGTCATCATGACTGATTTAAATATAGAGAACCTGAGACACAGGAAGGGCCAGGAAATCGACACAGATCACAGAGCCACATGTGCAGGAAAAGGAATTCAGAGCCAGGTGCCAGGAAAGAAAGTTTATTTCTTGAAAGATTTTTCAAAGATTAAAAACAAAAGTAGATAAAATTGTCTGCTCCAATAGAAGCAGGAGGCACTAACAAACAGCACATGTGCCCATATACACAGAACACAGAGCCAAGAGTCAGCAAGGAAAACAGGTAACCTTGCAATAATCGGTGCAAATAAATTAATTAACATGTCCATTAAGGATAAAAATTCTTTATTAATCATAGTTATATTTCAACAACAACATATTCTTTTTGGAAGAATACACTAAAAGCAGATAAATGTTTTTAAAAGTAAGGGTAAGAAAAAAATCAATCTAACAAATGTAATAAAAGAAAATCAAAAATTGCTGTAATAGTATCAGAGATAAATTCAAATAAAATATGTAAAATAATTAAGGGATAATTTTATAAAGGTTACCATCCCAAAGGTGATCTTTCCATAGACATCACACGTTTTTATTAAAACATATTAATTATAAACCACCATTTATATAGCATTCAGAGAAATGAGTAAACAAATGTGTTACATGCCATCAACACACCGTTACTGACTGATGTGGTCAATGAAAATTAACTAGGAAAATAACATAATTAATAACACTAAATTACCCATATTCATTAAATTCTGTACTAAACAATCCTCTTCGTTCTTGTCATCCTTGAACATTTACAAAATTAAGTCTATAAACATTTATAAAATTAAACACAACAAAATTCAATAAAATCTCAAGAATGAAGCACACAGTCACATAGTCCAATGTCATTATAATAAACTAGAAATATGTAAACATTTTCAGTACAAATATTAAGTATCAGTGCTAATGTCAATGAGGAAATGTGAGCTCCAACTATGGGATATGTACAAAATTACAGTAATCCAAATACATTGTGAGAATTTCTGTTATTGTGGATATATGAATAAAAGGGTACCAGGAGACTGGTAAACACACTTCCCCCTGTTCCTGTGGGAGTGTTTTAAGATGACTGACATGCAGGTCAGCAAACTGAGGGGGAAAGACAAGCCCCAGTTGTGAATGACACCATCCAATAGGCTTGTAGCCTGATAGAAGGGAAACAGGAAAAAGGAGGAAGTCAGCCTGCACTGGAAAAGCTCCACTCTGCTTGAGTAGGTCTTCTGCTATGCTGTGGCCTCTTTCTTCCTCTTTCCATACCAGTGCTTCTCCAAGGAATCTCCAGACCGCACTCTTGGGCTGGCGCTGTACACTTGGTCCCTCTGGGCCTGCAGCTCCAGGCTATGCACACACAGCATCTGCGGCTTCCTTCCCAGCAGTATGCAGATGGCTACCGGAAGCCATCCAGTCTCGGACCCTCTGAATCCATCAATAAAGTCTCTTGCATAACTTTCTTAGAAATACTGATTCTGTCCCTGGGTACCATTCCTAGCCAAAACTTTGATACAGGTAATTTTCATTTTCTCCTTTTTGTCAGGTTGCATTTTTTAAATGTCTAACACACAGCATGTGTGTCTTTTGAGATACTACTCTAAAATATATTTTTTAAAATGTAAAAAATAGCAGTGTCAGCAATATGACATAGTGAAAATTTTGATAAAAGGCCAAAACAGTATTGAGAAGATGTATCAAAACCACAGAGACTTTTAAAGGGGAAAGAGCTACTAAAAGTGAATTTTTTAAACATTTAGTTAAAGAATTAATATAAAATATAATAAAAACTCTAGGGAAGCATGAGGAAAGAAGGGATACAGAGTGTATCAGCAAATTGGAGCAGTTTAATTGGTTATTTGCAAATGATAAGAACTCAATAAAATCATAATGCATGAGGCAAAACTAATAGGAAAAACTATTATGCATATATTCATCACCAGAAACAAACACTGAAATATAATCATAAGTTTCGATGACCTTTTAGAATATAGGACATACTAATACTACAGAAAACTGCTAATATACTTTTATAACATGGCTTAAAGTACCTAGAAAATAAATAGCTAAAGTTAACACTTGTACCAAAGCTGAGCAAATAAATTAATTACCATAAATTTAAAATTTTAAGGTTGATCTCTACAAAAAACTAAGCATATATGGAATGTACCAATAAAGATTTAAAAATTTTTTTAAAAACTAAGCCCAAACAGTTTATATTCTTTTAAAAATTTAAAATAAAGTAAAATCTTGAGGGTCTTCTAATATGGCTCTAAAAGACAATAGTTATTTTCTTCAGTAATTATGCTGCCAATATCTGGCAAAATTAATGAGCCACGATAAAAATGTAAGTGCATCTCATTCACAATAAAATATAAAATCCAAAATAAAATAATAGAAAATCTAATTCACTGACCTACTCTAAAAAAACAATATGCAGCAACAGATCTTGCTCAGGAATATAAAAGGCTTTCATATTAGAAAATCAAAATATGTGAAATATTACATTAATAGTAAGAAAAAATGCACAAGACAGGAAGTGAGGTCCTGGGGGCAGGAAAGATGCCTCAGGGTCGCAAAGGAGCAGCCTGCACTCAGGAGGGTTCACAGCCAAAGTGGGTGCACAAGGTCAAGGCTCCTCTCAAGGCCTATGGTCGAGAAGAGAATTCATCAACCATCCTTGGTTGTTAGTGATCATTTTCCTGTGAAAGTAATAGCTGTATCTTTCTAGCACTATATCCAGTAGCAGAAATCTAAAATAGTTTGATATAGCAGTGAAAAATACAAATATATTCACACAGCGCTCAGTTATCCCCCTTGGTTCCAGGATTCCTGGCCCTCATCCCCCCTCAGTCAACAGCAAATTCTTGCACACTCTGACCTTACATAAGGTGGAGAAGTGTCTGCATATGTCCTCCTGTACACTTTACATCATCCCTAGATTATGTACAATACTAACACAATGCGACTGCTATGCAGATATTGCCATGCCAAACGTTTTAGGGAATAGTTACAACACATGTGTGCTCATGTTTATATAGATGCTCTTTTCTTTCTAATATCTTTAATCTTTAGTTGATTGGTTCCACAGGTGCGGGAGCCACCTATATGGAGAGCTGAGTGTTATTGATAAGTATTTCCCAATTGTTCTAGCTAATTTAATAAAACCATAAAAATAAGTGAGGTGTAAATAAAGCAAATGAGAGTTATCACTATACATCGATAAGATGGCCAGTCCATGAAGTTAGAGACTCAAGAGAAAAACAAATCAATGAATAATAACACCTGGCAAATCAGTGTGACATGGCCTGTCCTGCTTCTCTGCTAACATACAGCTCCTTGTCCTCAGAATCTGAAAGTGCCCAGGATTTGTTGGAACCACAAGGAGTCGATTGCATTGAGGTGGGTGTGGTGCTGTCCTTAGCAAGGCCAATGCACATCAGGAATCTGGACTTTCAGTCCTACCCCCCCACCACCACCACTGAGTGGTGAGAACCAGAAAGTTCAATTATCCCCAATGTCCAAGGATGTGACCAGTCATAATTACACAAGGAAGTTCCCATGAAAATCCATTTGAAGGGTTCAGAGACTTTACCGAGAGTGGAACTCACAGAGGTCCACCTGATGGGCCGTCCATCCAGAGGGAACATTGAAGCACCTCAACCCATGCCACACTCATCCTGCGTCTTTGTGTCTTTAAATTATCCTGTAAATGCGAAAGTCTCCCTGAGGTCTTCGAGCTGCTCTCGTGACTAACTGAGCTTGAGGAGGGAGTTATGGGAACTCTGGGATGGAGCCAATTAGAAGGTGAGCTAGGCTTCAGTCAGCCCCTGAGGAAGAGTCTTGGGGACAGAGCCCTCAGCCGGCGGGGCCTGGTGCCGTCTTCAGGCAGACAGTCAGAGTGGAAGCTCCTGAGGACACACAGCCGGCGTGTGCTGCAGAAGCGATTCCTCCTTTGCTGGTAGAGAGAAATACTCACCACTCTTGAGGTCACGGAAGTCATTGTGTTGATTGTGTTGTGAAAACAGAGAAAAACAAAACAGGCTGTTTGATTTTTTTTTTTTTTTACAACATAAATAGCCAGCTCTGAATTGAATATACACTCAACACATGAGAACTTCTTCCTGTGCCAGAAATAACTTCTCAGGGAGTGTAACTGAAAATACTTCCATTCACAAAGATAGTATAAAAACTAGCCAGGACCAAGTTTCAAACAGCACAAAACCAATATTGGGAAAATTCTAACATAATTTATCTTTATAATTCAAAATTTGTCATGTAAAATTATAATGGGGAATAGAAACCCGTGTAGCCTGAAAATGAGCCCAAGTATCTAAAGGCATTTAGAAAATAGCACCATTGATATTTCACATGTGAGGAGAAAGAGGAGAAAACTTGAAAAATCATATTATGGCAACTGGCTGACTGGATACTTTACTCTTGTGAAAAATGTCTCCATTTATAAAACACTAAACTAATGCAAAACTATCGAGCACTAAATATTTAAACTGTACAACCTATATCAAGAGAGGAATAAACTAATTCATGAAATATGAAATGACTTCACAATCTGGCATAACTCAATAGAATACTTTCCCAGAGGTCACAGAGCCAGATTCACAAAGTACATGATTGTGTCCTACTCCATAAAATTTAAAATGTTTGTGCAGCAATAGAGATGTGCATGTCACTTACAAAACAGTGACAAAAAAGAAAGTAAAACAATTGCAGAATGAGAATTCAGGTGGCTACTGCTTCCGTAGTGCCAAAGCAGAAGCTCGGAAGCACAATCTCACAAAAGCATCTTCAGAATTTCATCATTAAGTCCTCTGCAAAGACTTGTCCTTCACAACCTGCCAAAGCATTGTTTAAAATGATCATTTTTAATATCAGTTTGGTTAGCATGCTAAATCAGTGCTTGGGAATGTGCAGGCGGTTTCTTACTTTGTCTTCGGAGGGAGTAGGAGAGGAAATGCTGTCTGCTACTCATCTCTCTTCCCTCACAGGCACCGAGCAGTTCAGCTCTCCCAGGCTCTCCCTCCACACTCGCCCAAACCTTTCTGCCCCAGTGACCCGCAAGCCTGCGGTGGCAGATTCTGGCAACAGAAGGCAGCAAAAGCTTGTTAGCAGAAGTGTTTTTCTGTATAATCAGAGAAGCAAAATAAAGAAATTACCTTTAAAATCTGATTATGGTTAAACAGAAAAGCATGTACCCGTTCATCTGTTTGCATGATTAAAAGAGTATGTGTGGACGTCACAAAAATCTTAACTTTGTAGAGAGAGACAGCTGTATGGCAAAAGTTTTTCTCCCTTTCCACCATCATCTCAGGTCAGGCCTGAGGAAGCAGACTCGGGGACAAAGCAAAGGAGCTGGATGCAGAAATCTGACACACATCCATAAAGGCAGCAGCCAGGACGCAGTAGAGGGTGAGACTGACATACCACACTGTGGCTGCTGAAGTTCTGTTGCTCCTTCAGGCGCTCAGGAGCTGGGCTCTCTAGTCAAGCATGTGGAAGTGCTGCTCGCACATCTGGTCGCATGGTTAAGACACACACAGGTCCCTGCATGTCCCAGGCCAAGCCTTGCTGTGCAATAGCAACAAGAACTCCAAAAATAAGGAATTTTTCACACAATCCCAGTGAATTTGTTACCAAGGCCACATCCTTTGTGCATTCCTCCCCATTGGGGGACTCAGGGGTCTGATCTGGATCTGCTTCAACTGCATGACTGTTCTCACAAGCTGAGGTATCTAGATTTTAGGGGCTGCATCGTACCTGGACTCCCACTGTGGCCCCGCAGGTGCCACACATTCTTCTCTGGAATCTCATTGGTCAAGCCAGTCATGCTAACACAGGTGAGCATCCTGGGTAGAGAAATATAGTTTTCCAAGAATCAGTACCTAGACAAGGAATCTTCTTGTCTTCTAGTGAGAACAGATGATGTTCATTACCTGGGCCTCTGGCTACAATGTGGACCAAAAGCAGACCCCAAAAGGCTCCTCCTTTCAGAGATGGGGCTGGACAGGGACTACATCATGGTCGTGTGCTCTCTCCTCTCTCCTCTCTCTCTCTTCTCTTCTCTTCTCTTCTTCTCTCTCTCCATCCTTTCTCTCTCTCTCTCTTTTTCTGCTTTTCCCAGCCATTTCCTATACTATGGACAGAAATCCTGAAATCCTGTCAAAATGAACTTAAATTCTATATGTCAAGAATTTTGTCCTAGTAGCAGAAAACTGACTAATATTTCTGCAGACCAGAGACTAGGTCATTACATTTCTTCTTGGAGGATATAACCAATCACATTGGACTGAGCAAGAAATAAAGTACTGTAGCACTGAGTTGACTCATCTTCTTAGCACTAGATGGATGCCCATTCCCTCCAAATGCTCAAAGCACTGCAATCCCTCTACAGCTGCACCTGCATTTTATTTCACATAATACTTGATCCCAAGCAAGGATCCAGCCACACAGGGCCCATCAAGGCTTTAGCTCAGACTCAGGTTTGAATTGAGGCAGCTGCTAATTTGAGAACCACAGGATAAACATCCTGCCAGCTCTTTGCCTGTGGGCTGGGCAGGTGATGCCATGTGGAGGGACACGCAGACTGCTCCCCATTAAATACCTGAAGACCACCCAGAAGTGTAATTGGATGCTCTTGTCTTGCTATGGTCACTACGTTATAAAAAAAAATCATGGAACAAAAGCCTCGCCGAAAGTTCATTGCTATTTTCAGAATCCTATTATTATAACTTAGAAAGTAGAACACTTTTGAAGACACTTTATATAATGTGATAATTATAAAGTTTAAATTTCTTAGTGTAGTTGATTTTTAACATAGAAATTATTTTAATATGTTCAGTCAAAGTAATTCTAAGACAACATACTTATCTCAGTATTAAATATTTCAGTGAGAATATTGTCACATGCCAATAATTATGGAGATTATATATTTTAAATATTAAATACAACCAAAAGTTTTGAAGTCAAAAATTTTAAATGAACTTCTTAAGAATTTTATAATAGATTATATATTACCTGATCCTATGTCATTTCTATTAAGCCATCTGTAACACTACCACATTCAGAATTTTGGATTATACATAACATATATTTTGTTAACCTGTATGTAAAATATTCAGGCAATATATTTCATGATTTTCAATCATGTTACCTATAAATATCTTTAAGATATTTCCTAAACCCAAACTTTAATCCAAATATGATTTATGTACCATAATGTAGTCAGAGTTTATAAATTATGCATTTATTGTTACCTATAACATACTAATTTAGAAGTATATTGATATAAATTTAATAGTTTTTTCATCCTACTTTTTAAAAATTTGAAATTAGCTAGAAAACTTTAGATTCTACACATTTACCTATAACCTATAACTTCTATGGGTCTCTTGATAAAATCAGAGCCAGGAACCTATCCACTGAAAATATTTATTTTATAATTTAATCTCTTCATTACCGTAGATTCCTGTGTCAGACACAGGTCCAAAAATATCTACTCACATGAAAAGAAGTCCTGTGAAGTCTTTTAGACTGAATACTGCTTTGTATTTTCTATAATAATCTATTCCAATCACAAAAAAAATTAAGTAGGAGATTTTAAATTGAAAAGGTATTGCCAAATGTTGAACATTACAAGTTATTCTTACCATGTCATATAAATATTTTTGTAATAATGTTCTTAGACACCTTACATAATTACCACAGGTACTCTGATGGCACTAAAGGTAAAATATTTATGCACTATAATACCTCTTATGCCATTCGGCCAGACTGTAAGCAAGTAACCTTTTATCTAGATATTAAATATTTGCTATTATTTTACATTTATAAAACTCTTGGCATGTTTGAGTCTTTCAGATGAGTTTTTCTATCTAATTTCATGGCACACTCAGATTTTTTCCATTTACTACTACTTTGTAGCAAGAAAAGATGACATCAGTGTCAAAATTCTCTGAAATAGAAATATTTAGAGGCAAAATGGACACTCATGGGACCAAGTTCAATAAATCTTCTGAGGAGAATCGTTAACTATGTGTAATTATTTTAATGTGTATCATTAGGCCACATTTCAGTGGTGTGCATTTCCACTTTTACACCGCTTCCTTGTTTCTAGTCCAAGGACACATTTCAGTGTGATAATTTCTTCCTCCTAATGTGACTACTATTTGTGTTTTAAATGTGATTTGTAGATTTTTTTCGACAAGAGCTAGGGGATCCTTTGTATCATAGATATTTTATAGGAAATTAGAAGGAAACTAATTTCTCACTGTTATGCAGACAATTTAAAGGACTCACATAAGTTATGCCATCTTAAATTTTCTGTACCTCCTCTCTCTGAAAGAATGTTCACTTATGTGTCACTTTGACCAGCCTCTTCCCCTAAGTAACTGGCTTAACCCCCCTGACTTGCACTGCAAGGGCAGTGGAACTTGAAGTGGATCCTTGGCCTGGCGCAGACCATGCTGGTGACACAGAAGGCAGACAGACACCCACTGTGCAGACACTAATATCTACTTGATTCCTGCAAAAGTCTCACACCAGCCTTTCATGGGTGAAGGCTGAAGCCCGGATATGGTAACACTGCCCAAGGGGACCAAGCTTTCCTGGGAGCCAGCAGGATCTGAGTCTAAATGTCTCATCCCTGGATCCTGGCACCTTGCCTCTCCCATGTGGCAGACGATGGCACATGTGTGTCACACAGAATGTGTGGCACTTCCCTGAGGTCTGTGCTGTGGTCTCTCCATAGAGAAAGACAATAGCAATGGGTATTGCAACCCACACCACGCCACAGTGGTGCTAGACATTAGAAACCCAAGCGTGTCCCTCTTAAGTTACCACCACCATCTACATGTGAGCAAAGATGATTCTTCTTCCTTGTGTGTCCAAAATGAAGCAGCCCATCCCACACCTTTTTATTTCTTCTTGTTGTATTAAGCAACCCAAGGAAACTGACACTTTGGACTGTGAGCCCCCAGCACAGGCTTCCTCATAAAGGCTGAGTGTTATGTCTCTTTCATGAGAATTAAAGATCTAATCTGGCCAGAGCTCTATCCATGCTGATCGGAGATGGAGGCTTCTTCAAAAATGGGAGTCACATGATTACCTTTTATGGCTAAAGTATTCTAATTACTCAGTGGGGATTCGTCTCAGGTTACAGGATTTTTATTGGAAACCATTTAAATTTCAGTACCTGTCATTCGAAGTGGACAATGTAGAGGCACATATAAGAATTACTGATGCTCAAGGCCAGCCCTCTGTAATTTGCATACACCCATATAATGTAATTTTTATCTTCTTTTCACATAGGAAGGCAGTGAAATTGCCAGTATCACCCACAGACTGCTGCATAGCACACCGGTTGTAGCAAACTGTTAATAATAATAATGCAAGAAATTCAATTTTAGGAGCCAGCAATATTTATCCACACAAGAAGAACTTCCTCAGACACTAACTAGAGCGAATGAAGAGGAGAGTGTGTGTTTTCTCCTTTTCTTCAGTTTCTTTACTATTCACTACACTGAAAATTAAACCGGCATAATTTCCCGGAACAACTGGGTCATTTCAATGAAGATGATTAAACAAAGAACACACAGATGACTAAGAGAGAGAGAGAGAAAAAAACTATAAGCAAATAAGTAAGAGTTGAAATCTATAAGTTGCCCACTAATGTACGGCACTGGCTGATCTTAGGTGTGTAAAGCAATTTGTGAAGCTATTACACTTGGCTGATGCAGCTGGGAAAATCACCAAACTCAGACGGCTACACTCACACCCTGCTGCTAATGCGTGTCACGGTTTAGATGAAGACTCCAGAAGACACCTTGTCTTCAGAAAACATCACCTTGTCAATAAATTTGCACGTCCCTTGTAACAGAATTAGTCTAGGACACGCCGCTCAGAATGGCCGGCTTAAGGTGACGCCTTTCCAGCTGCTGAAGGTGTGCAGGCACTCCGAGCCCTGGCCGAGCTCTGCCACACAGTGCCCTCTCGGCCCCCGCACCCTCCACACTCTAGCAGCAGAGGACCACGAGGAAACGCGAGGGGAGCCCTGGGCGTTAGAGGCAGGTGCACCGCTGTGGTCTCTCCCGGAGGAGTTGCCCTCAGTTTAAGAGAGGAGGCTAAGCAGCTGGCCTTGGTGACTGATGACTTTATCCGTGGGCATCCACAGGCCCCCTGAATGATGGCTTTGAGGGCCTGGTGGAGCTGGGCACCACCCCGGGGGCAAGTCATGGCCCAGGATAAAAGGCTCCTGCACCGCGCTCCTAGACTCACCCTTCGCCAACTGCAGGCGTCAGAGCGTTTCTGAGTCTGCGTATTGCCTGCTGTAAAGGTAATTCTAACATAAGCACCGAGATCCAGCGGCGTAACAGTGTCCACAGTTTCGCGAAACAGCGCCATCTCCTGTCCCTGTTTCCCCTTTCCCAGCACCAGGGTCAGCACTGGCCCCAGAGCCCTTCACCACCCAGAGCAAGAACTCCGCGGAGTGAACCAAAGGGAGTCCACTGTCTGAAACGTCCACACTGACGTGGTGATCACAGGCAGCATGGAGCCGAGAGTTTTTGAACAACAAAACATTTGAGAGTGTGTAACGTGCTTGTGAAAATATTCAAGGCATAATTAGATAAATAACAGATCCAGGGCCTATTTTTACTTTGCGTTGATGAGAAGCTTTGCAGGAGAGACTGCTGGTAGTTAATTCTCCTTAACAACAATCTGTGTAATCACAAACCCCAATTAGCCCTGCCTCTTCCATGCTATACAAACTATTTCCTTAGCGCTTCACATCACTACTTTGTAATTAGCTTTCATCTGCACGAGCTTTGACTAAAAAAATATAAAAGAGTGTAAGTGATTGTACTGCCGCTCAGTAGTCTGCGAAATAATCGCTAGCGATTTCAATCAGATTAATTTTATCACCCGTATTAAGGAAAATTACCTCCCTCTTCACTCTCTACAGCTGAGGGCTATTTCATTTCCTGAGATGTTCATAAAAGCATAATATAAAGCAATCCGTAATTGTAAATATCCTTCCCTAATAACTTTGAGATATTTCCTTAATACATCTTTACATTTGGAGTTTCCGTTCCATAAAATACGGTAACAAGTGCTCTATTATGTTTTAAGTGTGCACTGTTAAGCTGGACAACTTAGTACTGTCCTTCCTGTTTTCACACAGGGTTATATTTAACTTGCAGATAATGGGAACAAGCTTTAAAAGTGATGGAGCGGAATAATGACGTCCCGGAATAATATATCTTGCCTTGGTGAGGAGTAGAACTTTACAGCCCTATTTCAGGTCAGGCAACAGGGATGCCATTTTTCACAGCCTGACAACCTTCACCTTCACCCAAACTCTATGTGGTCTAAACACCTTTCCCAGCCAGGACCCAGGCTGCTTGCTCCGTGTCCTTCCCCGTGGACACCTTCAAAGAACAGCACAGGGGAGGAGGAGGTGGAGTGAGATGAGCTGACTGTCTACATGCAGATTCTGGGAACAGCTGAGAACCCCAATATGGCCTTCCAGAGGACTGAGACCCTCCAGGAAGGGAGAGTGACAGTGAAATGTCCCAACCTCAGTGTGCAGGGCCTGGGTCCCTGCTCTAGGATGGTGTCTCCTCTTCTAAGGCAGTGGCCAGGCTGCTGGTCCAGAGACCAGTGGCCACTTTGGTGCGCTGGGCCTGTGCTTTAGCCTCTGCTTGCGACACGTCAGTCCATCGGTGAGCCAGCCGGTCAGAGTTACAACCAACAGGTAGATATTAATCTCAGAAGAACTCAGGATTTGAAGTTCCAAAGCATGTCAAAGCCCAAAGCTGGGGACCCTGGGGAGTTCATTTGAAACTGCACGGATAGTATTAAAATACAATTGGTATCCTGAGCTACTCTCCATAGTCTCATGCATAAAAATTTACCAGCATATAAAATCTGACATTCTTAGACAACACACACAACTGCATATATCTGTCCTGATGGGTACAGGTCATTTAAATTTGATAAAGACCACAGGGGGTGGGCTGGCAAAGAGGGGACACCATCGCCGGACGCGGTGGACCTTGAATTATTCTCCTAAGCCAGGCCCTGTGGGGAGACGACGTGTTAGGCAGCTTCAGTCTCCCCGGCAGCAAACACTGGCGCTGGGCAGCCCCACTCACAAGCACTCCCCTGCCTGCCTTCCCCGAGCCTCTCCAACTCCTGAGGGGTTGCGTGGGTTATTTTTACATTTTATTTTTGTTCTACACAATAGCATATTGTGGACCAAAACTCTGGGGTTCAAAATGGGGAGTGGAAAAGAAAATAAGGTCAAACCACTTGCTCTTTCTGCTCTTTGCTGACCGGTCTAAGAGACTTGGAGTGGAGAGGTCCCCTGCCTGGGCAGCTCACAGACCCATTTCCTGGACTGATTTTTCTCCACAGTTTTTCACATGCAAGCATGCTGCACAGACTTCGCTGAGCCTCCTCTCTCCATCTGTTCTCCATCTGAGCCGGCTCCGGCCCAGATGAAGCTGTGGGCAATGGTCTGGAGTAGCATTTGACCTCGTGAACCCCTGCAACCCCATCACCTCCAAAGACAGCGCTGGAGACTGGAGCAAACCAGGGTCCTGCTAATTAACTCACCTGTGTTTTATCTCCTCCCCATCTCAGTAGTCAAAAAGAAAGGCTCTCACGCAGGTTCTCACCTTGCATACTGCACTGCTTCCGGTATGATGGAAACCTTTCTGAATGTGAGGATGCCATTGGTAACTGGGCGGGGAAATGGAGCCTTGTGCATTTCACGAGAAACCACCTGCCTGTGACAGCAGCAGGGGAAGTGGAGGATCAGGCTGGGACACAGTAGCATCCTCACCCTGACTAGGGAGCCCACATGGTGCTACTGAAAGCTGATTGTCATTAGCGGCATCCTCAACACTGCCAGTGTGAGCAGACAGTGGCAGGTGAAGGAATTTGGGGCCAGTAACTCCAGACTCTGAATGCATGTGGGGAGAGGACTTCATGCTGCCTGAAGAGGTATTTCAAGAAGAATATATTCTGCACATCTTTCTCTACACATGCTGACTATTCCTCTGGAAGTCTCCTGTCCTGCTGTTTTCTCTAAAGTCCTAAAATGTCTGGGGAAAAAAAGCAGCAGGCACACAGATGTGACAACATCCGTGCATGCCTGTGAGGCTGGTGAAGGTCAGAAATGACCAGAGACATGTGTGACCCTGTGTCCGAGCTGCATGGCCCAGTGAGGCAGACCCTGCAGGAAGTGAGCGCTGTTACTCTCTGCTTCAATGGAATTCCAGGCACACAACCAGCCAACGATTGTCTTTCACACTGAAGAATCAACATAAGAGAACAGGCTTCCAAAATCTCAATATTCATTTCTGAACCTGTGAACTGAGAGATCTCATAAAGGACAGTGTGGTTTGGAATCATCACTTTCTAACAGCCTGAAGACTTGTGAATTCATTCTTAGTTTGTTCCTTCCTCAGGCAACATTTTTATGGGACACGCACTGTGCGCTGAATGCTAATCCACGTGCAGAGGTCACAGCAACAGTCCTGCTTGTTCTCTACTCCATGCATGGGCCATGCCGGTGAGAACTTTCGAAATTCCTTTTCTTGGGGTCTCATAGCTCTTGCTGAAGTGACTGACACAGGAAGGAGCAGAAGGCTACAAACAACGAAATCTTCTTCCAAGATTTTATTTCCTGTGTCTGTACAGAGGAGATGGTAAGGAAACTCTAAGCACCTAGCATCTTCTAAATTTGCATCTTTCAAAATAAAAGTGAAAGTAAAGGTATCAAGGCTGATCTAAGAGAAGTTAAAAATGTTTTATTTCATTTTGAGTAATACTGTTCATACAAGCTAGCTTTGGCCGAGATGCCTTCCCCAGCCCTCTGGCCTGACACCCCATATTCCCACAGGACAGGGAACAAAGGGACCACATTGCTCCAGTGCCCAAGTCTGAATGAGGTCACCGAAGAGGTGCCACCTGAGCCCAGCCTGAAGCACTCAACACGACCTGGAAGCACAATGACAGTGTGAGACAACTGATGCTAACAGAGCAAGCAGCAGCTGAAAGATACGAAAGACAATGAGGCATATTCTCTGGGTTTGGTGAGTTCTCCCAAACCCAGTACCCTTGACTGCCCCCTGTCCTCCTGGTGGCACTCGGGTGCTGCAGGATTGCGGGCCACATGACTGAATTTTAAGAATGATGGAAAATCATTAAGTAGTGCACTTACTTCCCTGGTGCACAAGATTCAAGCTACATCCACACTCAGAGTTTCATAATACTCTGCTTCTGCTTTTCAGGTATGTATCAGTCAGCTTAGGATGCTGTAACAAAACACACAGACTACAGGTTTCACAGAACAGTGTTTCCCTACAGTTGTGAAAACTGAAAATCCAAGATTATGCGTGAGCAGGGGTGGGGCTGGGGCGAACCTTCCCCAGGGGTGACTAGGGCAGCCTTCTCCGGGGGTCCTCAAGTGGCCTCTTCTCTGGTGAGTATAGAGATAGAACTCCCTGTTGTGTGGTTGTCTAAGGACACTAGTGCTGTGAAATCATAGCCCCATACTTAGAACATAATTTGACCTACAGTGTTTCTGTAGATACCTCATTTTCAAATACAGTCACATTGTGGGTTGGGCTTCAGGCTCTGAACACACCCTGTCTACAGCAAAGGTGTGTCAATGCCTCAAGTAGGAGGACCCACAATGAGCATCCATATACTCCAGCCAACACATGGAACAAGAGAAGAAATGGGCCTGAGTGAATAAGCCTAACTCATCAGGCACTTGAAGGAAACGTGCACCCTAGGGTTTGGCCTCTCTTGCCGTGCACCCGGGAGAAAGAGCTGAGGAAGCCACAGCCGCACCCTCCACGTGCCCACCATGTGCCCATGTGCTCTGTTCTCCACAATACTCAGCCACACAAAGAGCTCTGGAATCCACTGGAAACTGAGCAACAATATATTTTTATTGGTTTTACTTATTTGCGTAATGTTTTGTCACAAGATATCCTCTGTTCCCAGGCCTCATCTAAGCAAATTCTCATGGAACTCTGATTTTTCTCTGGGAAAACCAAGGTGAGTTACTCAAGATAAATAGTGGATCCTGCCTTTCTTGGACCATTACCACTACAGGAAATACACACCTACTGACACTCAGAAATCTTAGCAGAATGAGTTTTTTTACAGGATGAGAGAACTTCAGTCTAGACAAAAAGTATTCCAAATAAATCAGTGTACGATTATATCCAAAATCATCTCCTGATAAATATTTTTTGGTAGAACAACTCTGAATGGTTTTGTTTGGGGGGGTCTCTGTTTTTTACTTGACTATTTGTTCTTAGATATTTTTGCTTTCCCTCAGAGTTGCTCTACTGTTTGGTATTCATATTTACCTTTTAACAGTTTATGTTCAAATAATTGCACCAGTACTCGCAGACTGTAGGAACCTTAACCAGTGACTGGCATTTCCCATTCAGATCTACTGGTGACAAACACAGATTTTTGTTTTGATATGTCTTTATTGCACCATTATTTTGAAAGCTATTTTTGCAAGCTATAGAATTCTATCGAATTTGTTTATTTCAACATTCAAAGACGCTTCATTGACTTTGGACTTAGTTTCTAAACAGCATTGGCCTCAATTCTAGCACTTGGTTCCCTTTACAGGAGGTGAACTTTGTCCAGCGACTTTCAAGACGTTTTACTTTCTTACAGGCTTTTCACAGCTTCATCACCTCAAGTCTTGGAGCTCACGCCTGAGGGGTTGCTGAGAGTCTTGCATCATTAAGTTTATAATTCTCATGATCTTTAGAAATGTTTGTGCTGTTATTTTTTGAATTATTTCAAAACTGTTTCTCTCTCCTTTCTTCTTGATATCTCTAGATATACATGTTAAAGGACACTAGTACAGCACCACACGTCTGTTGTTGTCTGGGTCTTTTCTTCCTTCTGTCTTTAGACATTTTCTACAGTCTTGCCTTCAAGTTTGCTGATCTCTTCTTCCACAGTGTTTAACCTGTTACTAACCCAAGCCTCACATTTCCCACAGAGGTAGTGTATTTTTTTTCTTCTGCATGGTTTCATTTGAGCCATTTTTATTTCCTCTTCTGTCTCCATAGGATGGATAATCTCAGTGTCAACTAGGCCTGGATTGAGGAAAGGGGTAAATACACTTGCGGACATGTCTGAGGGGATCCAGTTTCCAGAGGTGACTGTCACACAGGTCAGCAAGCTAAAGGGACAAGACTCATCCTGCATTTGGCTAAAGCTGTCCACTGGGCTGGGTGCCCATGCAGATAAATGCAGAAGCAGCAGGAAGCTCACAAGCACGCCCATTTTTTTAATCCGGTAAAACTTTTCACTGCTGCCATTTGCCAGGTCCTACAGCCTACAGTGGTCTTGCAGAGGGATGCTCCAGGGACTCTCGGGGGTCCCAGGCCATCAGCCTTACACTAGGGCTGCATCCTTGCTTCCTGTTGCTCTGAGACCTCCAGTTTCCTGGGCCAAACGGGGTGTGGTTTGCTGGTTCTCCACTCTGCAGACAGCATGGTGGGACATCCAGCCTCCTGTGGATGAGCCAATCTAATCAGTCCCTTAGATGTAATTAGCAAAGACATTATATAGGCATCAAGTACAATTGTGAATATACATTGTATTGGTTCTATTCCTCTGAAGAACTTTGAGACACTTCTTATTTGCATGATTTTCCATTAAGCTTGACAACACATTTATAGTAGCACATCAAATTCTTTATCTGCTAATGGTGTCAGCTGTGCCACTTATGTATCTATTTGTAGGGACTGACTTTTTTCTCCAGGTTATAGGTCACATTTTCTGGCTTCTTCGAATTTCTACTGATGTTTAATGGATGTTGCCATGTGGTTGCTGCAGTGTTATGTGCCTGGTTTTGTATGTTTAAGTGAATGATAGAACTTGCAAATCCTCTCCTTTTCTCTCTCTCCCTCTCCCTCTCTCTCTCTCCCTGTCTTTGTCTCTCCCTCTCACTTTCTCTCTCTCCCTCTCTCTTTCTTTCTCCCATCCTCCCCTCTTTCTCATGTGTGTCTGTGTGTCTGTGGTGTGTGTGTGTGTGTGTGTGTGTGTGTGCACGTCTATAGTTCTCTCCTCTCCAGCACTCTCCTTTGCAAATTCTATCCACACACAAAAAAAACTGAACTTCATGTATTTCCCAATGGTAAAGCTTCCCCAAAAAAAATATTCCAAGAGGAGCATACTCTAGTCCTTATCAAGCCTCTTATCAAGCCTCTTACACAACCTGAATATCTAGAGAAATGGTTTTCAGGCCCATTTGGACAGAATCAGAGATTATCTGGGGAGAATTTAAATCCCAGCCTTTGAGACCCACTAAAAGATGAGGATTGAGAGACTGAGCTACTAACAGAGGCTTCCTCTGAAGTGAACCTAGGATACAACTAGAAAAGATTGAAGATTAAGAGGGAACCTGAAACCTTTTGACTTGAAGTAGACTCAGTGGCATGAAAAGTGCTTGTGACAGCTGCAGACAGAGCACAGGAAGCAGCCATTCCCCAGCACTTCATAGGCTGCCTCTGAGGTACAGCGTTGAAATAATTTCTAAAAACCTGTTATTGGGGATTGATAACTCAAAATTCACAGAAGCTTTATTCTGGCCCAAAATTCATTGATTTGAAAGAGTTAAATAAGATCAAATCCCTTTAAAATACAAGCACCCAATTTAGTCATGATTTGTACTTATGCACAAATCAAATTAATTGCACAATTTCTGGAATTATTACAAGTAGAAAGGGAAATTTCACATTCATCAAACCCATTTAAATCCATTTGGAACCCTTTTTGAGAGACATTAAAAAGATTTAGCTGCTTAAAGAGTGAGCAGAGCTGTTTGGACACAGTTATTTAAAAGTGCTAAAATGCACTCCGGTTTCCCTGAAGTTAGTAGTGCGATGGCCTGGACCTCCTACAACACTGGACTAAGCAGCGAATCCATTTGACATTGGCCTGAGCTGTTTCATTTTAGCAAAACTTCTTGCATAATAAGAGCCCAGAGCACTTTCCCCTTGAAGAAATATATATTATTAAGTCTCTAATTAGAAAGGAATCAAGGACTAAGCTGTCAGCTGAAATTTATGATTACTTATCAAGTGTTAAGGGCCAAAATGGCTCATTTTAAAATGCTGGTGGCCACTAACATTTCCTTTCCTTTCACCACAAACATTTAACAAAGAAAAGCATTTCTGAGACACAAAACTTACATCTCAGGGCTCCGTGGAGTGACGCTTGCTGCAGAGCAGTGCAGAACAGAATCAAACCACTCAGGGACGGAGCTTCAGTCTAACTCCCAGGGTCTTTGCTTTAGCAGCCCCTGAAGACCTTTCAGGAGGCCCTGCAGCCATTTCTCCAAATTTCCAGCGTTGTGGTTTAGCGACATTAACAAACATATGTGGATAAGACAAGGAGGGAAAAGTAGACGAGGGGAAGATGAGCACTGCTGCCTGCACAGAGGGCGCCCTCACTAGCTCTTCCCATTTCTATCAATGGAAAGCACATGGCTACAGCCCCACTCACCCAGGGGACAGGACAGAGGCCCAGCCCATCCTATTATGGCTCCCATGAGGGAGCAGCTGCAGCCTGAGCCCTTCTGCAGTAAACGCCGGCCACACTTGGTGTGCAGAACATGCACAACTACCGGCTGAGGGCATGCGCAGCCCAACTCCAGCTCCTCCTGGAGCCTGCGGGACTCAGTGACACTGACAGGTTCAGGCTGTGGGAGGTGGTCCATGCACAAAGGCCACGGCCATTGCTGAAGGTGGCCTGAGGTTGCACCACAGAGCGAGCCTTCTCCAGCTGCTCAGAGTCCTCTGCATCCAGAGCCATCAACAGAAAGGTTTCCTGGGACACTAGAGCTCCTGGAGCTTCCTCTTCCATGCATATTTTTTGAAGAGTGTGTTTGCATGAACACGTTAGGGAAGCATGGCAGATCCAGCTCCAGCACTTGCTCCTTAGTGCTTTCTCTTCTCTGAATTGAATGTCTTGTTTTCAAGAACATTCTCAACTTCCTATTAAAAGATGCATTTGTGCTTAGCACTCCACAGCCTTACAAGAAAGAGAGAATGTCATACAGAATGCCCATGTCTAACAAAAGATCAAAGGAAGCAAAAGTGTTGTGGCCAGGATGATCCCCTTCCTGGACAAGGCCATCACAAGTGATATGTGTCTTCCACCCTCTGGTGCAAACTTCAAACACTCTCTCCAATTCCATGGAGCAAAGAAACAGAAGAAATCCCCAAATCAAGTTCTTATGAGGAATGCGAAGGAGCAGAACTGTGAACACCCAAAGACAGCTCAAAGAAAAAGCCACTCAGAGATGCCAGGCGCCACTATCACTGCAGGGCAACAGCAGTGTGAGAAGCGCTCATGCCCCAGGGCCGACTCTCCTGAGCCGCTACATGACACTATGACCCAAAGCAAGAGTTCCCATCTCTGCTGCCAGAAGTTTGAGGTGCAGGTGCCACACTCCATGCACAGGGACCACCTGGACATGCCAAAGCCATCCAGAGCCTGAGCCAGGCCACAGTCACTTCCATGCACCCACGTGTCTCTGTGCACTCAGATGCCTGCAATGACGGCTCAGGCTGGCTGAGGGGCTGTGGTCCATCCGGTCTTCCGATTGACATCTGCTCTCTTCCTCGTTTTCTTTCCTCTTCCCAAGCCACGAGCAGTCTTCCTTTGCAAGAAGCAACTAAGCAACCTACAGATCGGAGCTATCAGTATATAAGGGACTATCACTGTTTTTGCTGTTTGTGAATTTTAGAGGGAGAGAGGAAATAAAACAATGTACACGTGAACAGAGAAAGTGGTCCCTCTGTGAAGGTAAGTGATTTTTCTCCAAAATTCCAGAGGATAAAGTCACCCAAGAACCATGCCAAAGCCACAAACCAGGGATGAAAGAAGAGTTCTGGGCTTCTAGATCACATTGTGCCTAAAAATTGAAAATGCAGACACCTGATTTGTACATACAAATATATATATTTTTATATCCACAAAACTTCTATGTGAGAAAGAACATCACACATCCAAACACATTGGCTGCTTCCAGAGACTTGGCCCCGAAAGTTGACTATATTTTGCCACTGGCAGATGCTGTTGTTGTTTTTATCGTGGAGACGTCGGTATTTTTACACATTTCATAGGATCTCTGAAATCATGAATGCTTTTTAAAACAAACTTAAAGTAATCATTTACATTCAGGGTCCAAAGCAAGGTAAAAGAGACAGCGGCGCCGTATATTGGCACTTTAATGAGATGTCCTTCTTCGTCTTCCCAGAGCGAGCACAGGGTGATGTGTGATTCGCTTTTCAAGCCAGGTCACCCCTATGAGCCCACGGCGGCTGTCGCCACCGAATTGGTCGCCAGCCTCAGCAGCGATGTCGGCCTGTGCAAGACCTGTGACAAAGGACTGAAATGACAGCACTCTGACTCACTCCTACATTGTGTTTGTTTAGGAAGGTCCTAGAAATTGTATTTCACCAACCACATTCGCTATCAACACACAATTATCTGGCTTAATCATGTGGAACAGTGGCAAATTCACCTGGGGCTTAAGAACTAATGACATTCTCGTCTGAGCTGCTTTAGTGAAATGGCCTAGCACCTGAAGCAGGAACAGCAAGATTGCTCAAGAAAATTTGGTTTTCTGTTTTCATTTCACAGCATAGGGCCTCTGCTCAAATCAACAAACACTCCTGATTAAATAGCTGTGGCCGTCCACCGCTCCGCCAGCCCCGCTCATGGCTCTGAATGAACATGGAGCACCCAGTCTTTGCAGGAACGGAATCGCCTGGGACTGGGGGGGCGATGCATTGTCTTTTTGATGGCAAAAATCAGCAAGCAAATGGGTACAGTGTGTCATTAGTGCAGATGGCCCTCTGTGGCCCGAGACCCCTCCTAGGCAGGCCCTGCGATGCACTCCAAGGCCCAGGTCGGCGTTTTCATTTCCTCTCTCCCTCCCCGGAACAGGCATTAACATTCTGCTTACTCCTGGAAAACGCAGCCCTGCCCTCAGTCTTCAGCCCCATGCACAAGGGCTTCGCGGAGCCACTGCTGAGTCTGCGCTCCATCCCAGGGAGAGGGGAGGCCAATTTTCAGAAGCCAGCAGTGGAATGACATGAAGTGTTCAGACTCCCAAATGGCTCTGAGAAAGAGTTGAGGCAGCGTGCCTCCTCCTGGGGCTGCCAGACAGGTGTGCTCCTTGGTCACGAGGCCCATCCCAATCTTGTGCCAAATTCCCAGTGCCTAGCAGGGGGCCCTACACAAAATGCTATTTTGTTTCTGATAACTTTCTGAATTTTTGCTGTCCCCTTCTCATTTGCAAGGCTGAGGGGCTCACAGGTATGAGGCGGACTGCAGAGTGCTCATGTTCCCGCCAAATGATGTCTGTCTCTGTGTGCTGAGCTTCCTGTCTCAGCCTTCTGTCTGGCTGTGGGGAAAAACTCCCATGTCCTGAGGTTTTCAGCTGTGTGTTCTCTGTCTCCCCTGCCCGATCCTCTCTGGCCCTCAACTCACCACTTCTGACACTTCCAGCACCGCTGCACACCTTGTCCACCGCCACCGTCTTCAGAGCCAGTAATGGGAGAAGCAGCACTCAGAAAAGTCACCATAGGGCACCGGGCCATCCTTGCCTCAAAATCTGACATCCCATACACTCCAAAACCTGAAATTTAGGGGGCATGAGCAAGACACTACAGATGGAGAAATTCCATGCAGATAACATTTGCATGCATAAAACTGTTAAAAGTACAGTATACAGTTGTGCTGAGGCTATGTACACAAGGTACATTCACAGTATCAATGCAATTCCTGCTTAAACTCAGGCCCATCCTCAAGATGGCTTGTGTGTGTTGAGTATCCCAAAGTCTGAGAAATTCTAAACTTTGACACGCTTACAGCCTCACTGCTTCGGATGAGGTACACTCGACCTGCCATGATAAGCTCCAGGTGGGAAAGATTCAAAGAAGGAAAGGATAAAGAAATGCTGGACAGGTTAAGAATTAACAAGGTTCTGAAGACTCACTACCAGTCTGACTTTGACTATCACACCATTTTAAAAAGACAGCACCGTCTACAGAAAGTCTCTTTGTTGCAAACAAGTTAAAGTTTTTCTTTTTTTTTTAATTGAGCACCAATAATAATAATAATTAACCTAATAAATTCTAACTGGCACAAGCAACTGCTCCAGGCCCCCACATAGCTCTGTCATCAGCCACGTGCAGGTATGTGGTTCTCAGGAGACAATTGCCAGTGCTCCTGTTTCAATCGCTCTGCACAAGATTCCAGCAGCCAGCATTATGGAGTTTGCATCAGATTGCCTCATGAGGTAAGCCATGAACAGAGCCTGGCTCCTCAGTCCTGTCCAGCAGCAGCAGCTCCTGGCCTCACCAGACACAGACAAGAGGCCATGCCATGGCCCAGAATACCATGAAAACTAGCACATCTCTTGTAAGTAGGCATTCAGAGTGTATGTCGGCAATGTGTAAGTGAGGAACCGGCACGCACAGAGGGAAGATGATTGGTCTAGATTCAAACACCTGTGAGAAGGAGGTCTATAGCCCTCAGCAACATTTTTTTTTTTTTGAGGCAGAGTTTCACTTTTGTAGTTCAGGCTGGCACTGAGCTCAGCCTCGAACTCACAGCAATCCTCCTGCCTTTGCCTCCCAAGTGCTGGGATTGTAGGAGTGAGCTACCATGCCGGGCTGATTGCTGATGGGAGTGAGTCACCACACCTGGCATTGTTGTATGTTACTAGGGATTGAACCAGGGCCCTTGCACTCTGAGCTAAATCCCTGGCCCCTCATCAACACTGTTTAACTAGAAAGTTAAAACTAGAATTTTTAAACTAGAAAGTTTAAAGTTTTTAAACTAGAAAGTTTCTGAAGTGAAAATCACCTAGAAAGATCTAAAATCATGTTCTTCCAAAATACTACTCCAACCTTACTGACAAGCTCAGTACTGTGCTTATCCTGGTAGCAGTCTGCTCTTCAGAGCTGTCTTCCCACCAGCCAATGCAGCCAGCCATCCACCCACAAGCTGAGAGGTGTCCACACCCCACCCGGAAGTGAGCAGCACAAGCTAGGAAGAAACATGCTGGCAGAAGGAGCACAGGTGGATGTTGTGGAGGTATGAGAAGAAATAAGAACAACTGGTCTTTCAGCCTATACTCCTTATACTCTTATAATTAGAGTGAAATTCAAGGATTTAAGGAGGGGAAATGGGAAATGTTATATTTTATATTGGTAAAGGTGAACACAGGTACGTCCCACAAATAATGGCATTTTGCAGGGTCTTCAGCTGTTGCTGAGTTCTGGCTGGGCTTCTCTGAGAGAGAGGGTGGGACAGCATCCCCAGGGGCAGAAAGAGCACCCATCACTGCTCCATCCACTTACTCCTGAGAGTCATTGCTGTTCTGGGCACTAGGACAAAGCTTCCAGCGAGGGGAATGAAGTAAGTCCACCAGGGGAAACAAAGTTATCAGATGCCGACTTAGCAGCACAGGGAGCTGAATGTTTTGGAGGAAGGTCCCTTGACCTGGTAAACGTGGTTGTTGATGCAGTCTGGGTTGCAGCCACACAGTACGGAATCTACAGGATTTGGATTCAGTTTCTCTCTCTTGGGGTAGGCTGTGTGGGACTCTACGTGAAGAACTCTCCTCCCCACATCCACTTCTAGACAGGTGAAGGGAAAAGGAGAGTCCAACCTGATTATAAAGGATCAAAAAGAAATTCAGTCAAACAAAACCATCCTCTGAAAACGATGAGTTCCTCGCAACATAACCTAAACCTCCCCTCCCCCGCCACGCAGTCCTGTAGTGGAAATAATCTTTCCTCCTTCCACAGAGTGGAACCTTTCCATCATTTCTGACAGCGACCTGAATAACAAATCCCATCTGATGATTCAAACTCACAGGAACTGCTTGTCTAAGAAATAAGCAGAACACACAGAAAATTCCACACCTTTGTTCCCTGCATCTACACCTTTCATATTGTTCTACAATCCATAGTTTTCAGAAAACAATTCCAGGCTATTTCATTAGTAGGGTGATGTGCAAATACCTAGTTATTCGTTTCTAAAAAGACTGCCTTACTCTCACCCTTAGTCATGCATTTTCAGTAAAGGGCCCAATGTGTATCCCTAAAACATCCTCTTACCCTCTTCCAGTCTCTTTGCCATGCACTCTCCATAGTAAATACTGGGCTGTCTACAAGGTTTTGGCCAAACTTTCTGAGCAGGAGACCTGAAAGAGTGCACAGGTGACCTGCAGGTGACAGTGGTTAGCCTGGCACGGCAGGAAGGGTAACAGGGAAGCTGGGCTTACATGGATGGACAGTGGAAGGACTTTACCCAATACAGTGGACCTTCACAATCCCCCAGTTGGCTCCCCCTATCAACAGGTCTGAGAAATGTCGTTGTGAGCCTTGACAGGCCACTGAAGGGATTTAAGCAGGAGACTGGCACCACCTTGTCCACACTAAAACCGAACGTTATCATATGGGACACATCAGGTGTGGAATAAAATGATATCCTGAAATCAGACAGTTAGCTATTAAAATCCCAGTGCCCAACCAAGACAGGCCAGGCAATTGCCCCAGAACCTCTGGAGAGAAGACCCAGCTCTCCCAGTGCCTCCTGGCTACATCCTAGTAGCAGAAGCCATAGGCCACTGAGCAGTACTGTCCCTGGGTTCTTGCTGTATTGGTCGCTTTCCCTTCACTGGAACAGAAGACCTGACACCCACAATTTGAAGGAGGATGCATTTAATGTGTTTTTGTTTGTTGTTTGTTTATTTGTTGTGACACAGGTCTCTCTAATAGTTCAGGCTGGCCTTGGACCAGTATGTAGCTCAAGCTTGCCTCAGCTCATATCTGTCCTCCTAGGTCGGCCTCTTGAGTGCTAGGACCCCCAGATGTCTGTCTCTGGTAAGCTTATGACTCCTAATGAACAGTCAGAGACCATGGGTTCAGCTCTGAGTATCATCTGCTTTATTTCTCTTCACAGCACACATCTCTCCCTAACACTTCAATATTCTTTGGAAATATGTGAAACACACGTACACCAAGGAAGGGAAATGTGTTTCTTTTCCTTAAAATCCAACCCTAGGGCCAGAGACTTCTATTTAATAATACTACTCAGGACACACTTTCAAATGCTGTTTCTTGTTTCTGAATTAAGAATACATATACATAATCTCAATGAGCTCAAGAAAGAAAAATATTTTTGTGAGCAAAAGAGTAGATTTTTCAGTATTTAAAAAAAAACACACACACAACTATTGGCTAGAATATTGTCATGATGAAGGTGGAGAGAGAGATTTTGTATCCAAAAGTGCAGCATAATATTACTGCTAGTGATACAGGTATATTGGCATATTGGAGATGAATCCCCACTGCAAAAGAAGAAGTATTCACAGTGGTAGCCAATGACTATTAAATCGTGGATCCTGAAGTCATTTAAATGATGCAAATATTCAGTTCCAGCTAAACTCTTTATATTATACCCTCTTATGCCTCTGTAAGACACAACTCAAACATAAACCACAAAAAATAAAGTTTATTGAAAAAAATTAAATTAGGTTGGCACAAGACTGTTATCTTGCAGAAACAAAAAGGCAACTTTGTGCATTTATTAGTTGGTTCTTTTTATATTCAACATGATAGAACCATCTCAGTCACTTTGCTGAAATAGTAGTATTTTCTTTTTGAACAATAAAGTTGCATTTTAAATGCTTTTCTTAATTTTAAGCAGTGCATATATTTAATGCTGAACATTAAAATGAAATATTGGCAAATATAAAATGCTAGTTTAATTAAGCTCTTCCACAGGTAACAACTATGATATTAGCATGTTTTATTTATGACATTCATTTTAAACAATAAGAACAAGTTGCTCTCTGCAGAGACCAGACCCTCGTAGTGTCAATATGGTGCTAGGGGATTTCTTTAAAGTTAACTTGAGAACTCAGATTACAAATGGCAGAAGAATAAACCTCATTTGTATTTACCTGTAAGTATTCATAGACTTTTTTTAAAGATAAAAGTACTATTAAGGGACAATAGTAGTTATTTCCAAGCACAGTCTATAGATTTGAGAGTTTTGTTTTTGTCTTCAAAACAAATATGTATCAGAAAACTATTCCTTATTACTAAATATCCCATTTACTAAGTGGAAGCTTTGCAAAAGTCACTCATCCCCCAAACTGATTCTGCACAAAAAGCTGATTACAAATATATTTGATTGTATGAAAAGCACGTCATGGGTATTTACTAGAAATGTACTAGCACATCTTTTAAGAGCGATGAGATTACAAATGGTATTTGTTTAAATCCTGTCTTTGTGTTCCGATGACTACATTACCCACGGGTTGCCAAGGCCCCACTGCCTCAGTGTCAGACCCCTCTGTGTTCTGTGTGATCAAAACTTCAAGGCCAGCTTCCAACAAGTAGAAAGAAGCAGATGTGTGGAGTGTCCCATTAGTGTGTGTTTGTAGTGCATAAAGTTCACTTTCAGCTTGGGGAGTAAGTAGGTCCAAGCACATAACACGTTTTCTTTTTTTCTTTTCTTTTTGTAGTCACTCTCCCTTGCAGCCCACAACCTTCCCTCTCCCTGTAAGCCCCCTTTCCCCATGTCTACTGTTGTCAGTATTACGGATCTAGCGCACATTTACCATGTGTCCCATTCACATTCACTGAGGCTGTTAGGTTCCTATTCCCAGAACATGTCCCTTCTCCTTACTTCCTCTTCCTCTGCCCCTCTCCCTTGCCCTCAATCTCCTGGACCCTATCTATTTCTTTTAAGACTAGGTTTTAAAAAGATTTTATTCTAACTGAGGCTCTCACTTGCTTCCCTGGAAATCCGGGCACCTGCAGTGTGTCCCCCAGCAAGTTTGGAAACAACCACTGCCTTCCTTCCATCACTCCCTCCCTCCCAAGGAGATCCCCCAGCAAGTCCACCCCCCTCCAGCCTGACTCTGACCTTGAATGAGACCCCCATCAGATTCCTGACCCTGGAGAACAATTAGACAGTAAACACTGTTCTTTGTAGACATTGGGGTGACTGGTTGTGTGACAACAAAAATCTAATTTCCTTGTTAAAATAAATACTAACTTTATAAACAGAAAGATTTCTGGTACCTAGTTTGGCTTTCTTTACTATTTTCTCTTTTTCCATTTTTTTTTTTGTTTGTTTTTTTGTTTGGTTTGGTTTTTTCTGGAATAAAATCACTGAGTAGGATCACATGGGGTTCCAGGAGTCTAAACTTAGTGACTTTTGCTAAGAGGCCACACAAGTTCCCTGTGCTGTCCTGATTTGGATGAGACCCTCATTTGTCATCTCCCCCTGAGAACCATGTTAAGCTCTAAGCTGACAGGTAAGGAAATGACCACTCTGCTCTGTCCCCTGGAATCACTTGCACCACAAGCCCCATCCTCCTCTCCAAGCTATCTATGGAGTCGATTTGCAGAAGAATCTTGCCTTGGATTCATGCTTTTTGCCTTAGAGTTCCTCATCGTAAAGATGGAGCAGCAATTTCTCAACAAGTAACCAATAAAGGGGTTAACTTTACTCCAAGACAGTTAATAAGTAAATCTGTTCCTTGCTATAGTCAGAGACACAAAAAGTGGAGACTTGAGGAGGAAGGGGGCATGATGGGAAGTGGCAGAGTGTACACGATGGCCTCTCCATGCAGGTGGGCAGGCGTGGCTGTCGGGAGCTCACCAAGCACCATTTCCCACACAGCAGCCCTGTCTGTACAGTGCATATCACTAATCCCAGATTCCACAGGTCATGTCTGAATCAGGAATAATATGGTAATTTTCACAGTTACAGAGTGGAAAATATTTATAGTGTAGCAGCTGAATGTATCTTTATTTCACATTCTAAGAATCATGCCACGGGATGGAAGTGGAAACATTTTGAATAAGATGTGGGTGAGCCCCAGAGTTCTTGCCTCCGAAGTGAGGTAGCTTTTTGATAGAAAACACTTTCCTCGTTCATCAGGGTTGCTAGCCTATGGTGAGCTTAATTAAAATCAATGGAGAAAAAAATTGAATACTCAGAAGCACGATTTGGGGCTCATGAAATGTAAATGAGTCAAAATATGAAACACCCGAATAGCCTTGGGTCACGGACTCTGTGTAGTGATCACTTTATCGATCCACCAGAAGCTACCTCTCCCTTTTCCTCTCCTCTGCCGTCTCCAACACAATAGTGGGGGAGAAAGCCTTGAGTCCCTTCTTCTCGCCCAAACTCCCCTACCATTGACTCTCTAGTTCTGCTTCTCTGTTCTCAATGTTTTCACTGTCTCAGTCACTCTTTATTCACACCTTCGTAACAGAGAGGATGCCAGCAGTCTGCAGGAGAAGCCTTCAGATGTCAGCCCAGAGATAAACATCTTCCAGTGTAAGAAAAATACATATATCTCCTCTTATCTCATTTGGGCATAATCCCATCTTGTCCACATGTAATTTCAACACACAGTGAACCACAAATACATATCTTTATTTGAAAGTGACTTGGTTAACAATGAGTGTGCAGTTCTGACAGGGTCGACTCACCCCTCTTACCCACTGTGCCCCTCAAAGAGGGACTTCAGCATCTTCCCACAGAGCGCGTTGCTTTAACTCTTCTGCTCTGATTGGGTCAATAGAACATAAGGGAAGCGTCAGCTCCAACAAAGACTTCGAGCTTGTGGGCTGCCATTTGACATCCTTACCTCTCTGCTCCCCATGAACGGCATGTCCAGATGTGTTACTGAGCCCATAGACAACTCAGCAAAGTAAATGCTTTTTATTGTCATTAGACCCCTTGTGGTTTTGAGACACAGCATCATGATGGCCATAGGTAACTCTTGAAGCAGTGAAAGGATCTACTCTTCCTAGAAGACAGAGGGTCTGTAGTACAGGGTGATTTGGGAAGTAAACTGTCATACAAACATCATTAGTGTGTGTGGTGTGTGTGTGCATGCGTGCATGTGTATGTGTGTGCAACGTAGGAAAGGCACAACTAATGCTTCCACATGGATGATTAAAGACCACATCTCTTTCTCTGATCTCCAGATAACACTGGGTAACATGACCACACAACCTTCCCTCTGTCCCTCACCCCTCACCCACTCTCTGATGGACACCCCCACCTTGAGCCTCAGAGACATAGCACAGTCAGGCTTCGACCCCTGCGTCACAAGCCTGTGCACTTGACGGCACCCTGGAGAGCACGCCCCTTGGGAGGCACCCTCTCTTCTCTGTGTCACACACGGTAAACACGCAGGGATGTTTTACTATAGCCAATGGTCATTAAATCTTGTAAATACCATCTGCGCCTTAGTCATCTATAAAAGAATGTTCAAATTTGGGAAGCCAATTTATTTATTCTTCAGTCCATAATGCCGCGGCTCAAGGTAAGACTCCCTTTAAAATATGAAACTCTTGACACTGGCAGGATGGAAAAATAAAGTACATGTCGCTCAGTGGGTGCCGGGGACCTATATTATGTCCTACTGTTGGTTACAGAATTTTCAATATTTCCTTATCCTTTTTCACTCCTATATACTGCAGCTTATAGCAGTGGTAATCATTTCCTATGTTTGAAAAAGAGATGAAAGCATTCATGGATGAAAGCTAGTTGGATTTAATCTCCTTCTCTCTCATCCAGTGCACTGTACTGATCATTTTGCAAAAAAACAAGACTTAAGCTCATTTTTGTCACGACAAAACTAGTTTCATAATAATCAGATGGCAATTCCGAGTGTACACAATTCTAATATAATTACCAGGAGAAATGTAGAGGGAGTTGCAGGTCTAAGATAAAGAAAAGCCTGTGAATTTTGTATTAATGTCTCAGACTCTCTTATTTGTGCAAGTAATCAATCTTGTGGGGAGTAGAATGGTAATTCTTTGTGCAGAAATGACAAGAGTCGGAAGAAGGAAGGAGATAATCTGAGTTCCATTCGGGACGCAGCAGGTCAGCTGTGATTGACAAAGCTCATCACGAGGCTGCGGCTGGCAGAGTCGCCCCAGCCGCAGAGTCTCATTTGCAGCCGAAGCAGTGTTAATGACATGTTTAACAGCTGCTTGTTGAAGTTTGGAATCTGCATTAACCCGCAGAGCAGTGAACAGAGAAATGAGGGAAAGTATTGAAATCAAGCCTTCATTACGCGGGCAGCCCAGGTGAAAGGGTGTCCAGAGGTCGCACGGAGGCGGGAGGGAGGGCTGTGAGGTGGGGTTCAATTGCATGTTAGGACCATTTCGGTGTGATGGGGTCTGATCGATAAACACAGAGGATGACAACGAAGCAACTCAGAAATGATGAGGCGGGGAAACCAAGCACCCGGCAGGAAGTCGGGGTTTGGGACATCAAATATGCTGGCTCTACAGTCACGGCAGATCAACACAGCACGGGCCCAGGTGGAGACTGTTACAACATGAAGACCAGGCGAGGTCATGAGGAAGGTCATTGATTATCTCAGCGCCAAGAGTGAGGGGGGCAGCCTGTCATTGTGTACTTTGTGGACTTCATAGATCGAGTTGGGGTGAACGACCAAGAAGCGGAGTTGCCTCAAGACACCCCGTTACAGTGGCCAGGTAGCTCTGCGGATTTGTGGCTCTGGCCTGTTCTTGGGAGGCCACACTTGCCTCTTAGGGAAGCAGATGAAGACACAGAGGTGAGCCAGGAGATTTGAGGAAAATCCCACTCCTCCACATTTCCAAGAGCAGCCCTTGGTAGTGTGTAGGTGCCCTGAGCCCCCTGGTCTTATTTGTAGTAGTGCCTACTCTCAAAGTGGCTTTGAAAATTAAAATTTAGCCATAAATCCCCAGCACACAGAGACCCTCCTGATGAGGCACGGGAGGAAAACCACTCACCTCATGGGGACCCAGAAGCAGAGAGAAGGGAGGAGCCAGGGCGGGAGATGCCCACCCTCTAGGTCATATGCAGTGACCCTCTCCCCACCCAGACCCTCCCATTGTGTCTTCCTGCCCCAGAGCTGGCCAAGTATGAACCACAAATGTGACCCAGAATAGACCTGTCTCCTGTTATTAGCAGGTACCCCAGAAACATAGCAGTGCCTAAAGGCTGGCATATAGCTCAGTGGACCGCACCTGCCTGACAAGTGCAGGGTCCTGAGTTCGATCTCTGGTACCAAAAAAAAAGATGGCAGACAGTGACTAAGATAGAGGCCAAAGACAGTATATTATAAAGGTCCTTTCACTCTTCACAGCCTGCTTGCTCACAAGACCTTCTTCTGCTAGCTTCATGTTATTTGCCTCTCTGATCCTCAACTACGCTCCAAAAATATCAAATAGAAAATTCCAGGGAAAAGTCATAAAGTGTAAATTTGGTACCCTGCACTTTTGAGTAGTTTGATAAAATTTCTATCTGCCCTGATCCTTCCTTGCCAGGTACAGCTGGGTGATAAGTTCTCCATTCCCAAAGACTGCCTGGCAGTGAGGCCCATCTGCAGATGGTGCATAGCACACTGTGACCAGCACAGTATGACCAGAGTGCCGAGGCCTGCACCCCTGAGTGTGGCATGCTGCAGTCCTCTGCTTTCACCCTCACCCACCCACTGCCCCTCCACCCAAGGGATATTTGAAATTCTTAAAATATTTTCCAGTACAAATGAGTTAGTTCATTTTTGCCTACATCCACATGCATGTTGGTGTGAGTGGACATACTGATTTTACACATATCTAGCTATATGTGTGTATTGCACAATATGTCTCAGGAACTGTAAGTCTTATTCCTTCATGAAAACCAAATCTACAGCACCCAGGGTGTGTGCTGGAGACTGGGGTCTCCCCTGTTCTCTGTGCCCTGGGCACGCTGCCTCCCTCTAGTCATGGCTGGGCTCAGCATCCCTCCCTCTGCCTCAAAGTGAGGCTGCTTCTCGGTCTTTATCTGCTTAGTGTTAATAATAATAACACCCACAGGTTATCATACACTTGCTGTGTGCCCAGCACTGTGCTGATCCTGGTGCATATATAATGTCTTATGATCTTCCCAAGCAGGAGGAGAAACTACAGAGACTAAACGCACGTCTGAGGAAAGGTCCTAGGTATTCAAGCCTAGGGTCAACTTTTATGAGGGTGTGCAACATGGCTGATGTGCCGTTTCCCTTCCCAGGACCTTCCTCTTTGGGAATGTGGTCCACATTCACTTGCTAACCACTCAGTGGCTGTGTTCGCTGTGTCCAGCACTCTGCTGGCTTGTCTGACCTGGAGGGGATGGAACTGGCTAAGATCGTGTTCTCAGAGTTCACACTGTAGTGTGGAAGACAACAGACGGTGAGGAAGCCAGCCCGTCAGTGCCTGCCTCACCGTGGATTACAGTGGATCTGTCAGAAAACAAGGCATCCTGGCTGACTACAGGGAAGGCAGCGCTCAGAGAGAGGGGGCAGGAAGGTGCTTAGGCAGGTAGGCCGGTGCTCCAAAGGTGCTCATCAAACCATGCTTCCCAGAAACCAGCTTCTTCTTCAACCTCTGCCAAAAATACTCCCTCAAAAGCTTAGAGATCACCCCATGAGTGAGAACTTGGTGCCACATAAGGATTCGGTGGCCTGTTGGAGTTTGCAAGCAGGTTCAGTCTTAAGATGATGTAAATGGGGCTTTGGACAGGTACCATCTGGACATCTGTGCAGGAAGCCCAGAGGACACAGACTGCGGGGAGACCCGATCAGGTCAGAGACCTGGCCACCTGCTGGGCTCCACCTGAGTCTTGGGATCCAACATGTTAAGGATCACAGGCCACTTTTGTCTTTGAGACACATTAAGAGGACAAGTACAACCCAACATCTCTACACTCAAAACAAATTCAAAATGCAATTGGTTATCCCCATTCTTTAAACTATTTAGACTTCAAAAATTAATATTTAAAAGTTTTGATGTATTGGTACTTCTTCCAACATAATAAGAGTTTCAAAAAATATTCAGATCTGCCTGGGAAGGTTTTTTTTTTTTTTTTTTCTTTGTCTTATTTCTTCAGAAGAGACTTAGCACACCATGAACAGGAGTCATCTGTCCAAAGATGAGTGCATTTCTTCACTGGTGAAATGCCAAAGAGTTCTCCTAGCCTCACATCACAAGGGCTCAGTGGAGGAGCAGTTAATTTCTTGTCACTTTACCAGTTTCCTCACTTCCTGATTATATGCTCATTAAAGTTTGTGTTTTTGGTATTGCATTCACAAAATAAAATTCACCATCAAAAAAAATAGTTATCAGAAAAAATAACAGAAAGGTGAGCTACCACATAGGCACTCCCTTACATGATTAAACACGAGGTTTTTTCTACCTAAAGCCATAACCCACTCCAGCGATGTTTTAGGGCTTCTGTGCTCTTGGGTGGCATTTCAAGCTGCTCACCAGACAATATCCAGCCTCTGCCTTCTGCACAAGCTTGGCTCGTGCTTCCCTGTGGGCAGGAAACCTCTAGACTGCTACAGCTTGTGAAATGCCAGCAGCTGGGATACTTCTGGGTGGGGCTTCTGGAGCCCCTGGGAATTTAACACCTCGGATCTCCTTGCTGCTGGGGTGCATGCTGGGGGAACCCAGGGGTGATGCCTCCTGCTCTTCCTTTTGACCACAGTGAGCTTGGCCCTGCTAAGTCAACATGCACAGGCACCTCGTGATCTTAGGGAATACATTGGTGAGAGCTGTTGCATGCCCAAACCCACCCTGATGACCTCCATTGAGAAGTACCATATACGTTCGAAGCTCAAGTCAATCCAAAAACATGTCTGGCTTTCGTAATTTCTGTGCTGGGGTTATTTCTCTATGATGGCAATTTCTCCGTGCACCAGAGCAACAGACTGGACCCAGACACACTACACCCTTCAAAATACTGTTCTAAGCGCTCATTCTAGGTCTCTTTTCATACAGTGCTATGTATGATTGAATTACACTTCGTCCCACCTGCGAGACATTAACACTGTGGCAGAGTTTAGCCCTGTCCCCAACTAGTACATAAAATTGCCGTGTGATTTTTTCTGTATCAAATGGTAACTAATATAGTTTATACCTAAAATGTTCCTCAAGGCTTCATGCCCTTCTAGAAAACGGCTGGATCTGGACCATGGGAGTCTGATTTTAGATTAAGGGTGTAAGGCTGGTTTAGAGCGGTTCTGGGTATGGATGATGGGAAGGCCCATCCTGGGTGTGGCCGGCACCATCCACCATCCCATTGTGGCCTGAATGGGATAAAAGGGAGGCTGCTGCTGGCTGTAACAGGTTCAGTTTAGATGTGCTTTGGGGTGCAGATCCAGTTGCTAATCTGGCATAGTGACCCCATGTGGCAGGAATTATGCCATTACTCTGGGCCAGGAATTGGAATGCCTGAAATTTGGTCTGAAGCCTGGTAAGAAGCAATGAGGTTGCTTCCTGCTTGTCAGGCCTTGCATATCAAGCCCAGACAATCTGATAAACCACTTACACTTACTTGCTTTTACAATCTACGGTACTCTAGTCATTGTGATTGTCGACTTCACTGGCTTAAGAGACTCCTGCAGAAGTGAGCAGACCTTAAAGGTTCTGTACTCATCTACAGATTCCCAATGATGTTTATAGCTGAATGCACTGTTGGGAGGCAGGACACACATGCAGATGTGTCCTTGGGTGCCATCACAGCAGGATGTGCCTATTGCTGGAGTCTTTCTTCTGAACTCTGTTTCCTGGTCCACCACCAAGTAAGCATCTCTGCCCCTGGACACCTTTATACCATGATGACCCTACCCTGAAGCCAGCTGTCCATGGACTGAAGCCAGGTGTCAAGTCAAAGCTCTCCTCCTATCAGATATGGGTGTTAGGTATTTCATTACAGCAACAGGAAAACGGAGCAGTACATATGGAGATATGAAAATGCATATAAAAATATTCTAACCTGTGTTGAAGCTATTCTGCATATTTTGTTTTATGCAATAGGTCTTTGGAAACCAAGATCCTTGCATAATTCTTAAAAAGCATTCTACATTCTTCTCCACTACCTACATTATAGGCCTATGTATCAGAGTCTTTATTCAATATTGGAAAGGGTCTCTTGCAAAATACTGTCTGAAACAAATCCAGTATTCACAAGTTAGGCTGTGTTCAAGAACAGTGCAAGAGCTCCTGCCTTCCCAAGGTACTGCAGCCTTAGCTTCATTTACTTTCCTTTTTGAAGATGTTAAGAAAGAAACAGCAATGTTTTCAGACTTATGAATTCTCTAATTAATGCCTAATCTCTCTCATCCTCAATCTTGTATTTTACTTGATAGAATAGGGACATTAACACTAAGATCACAAACATGCTGAGAAGATTAAATGAAATAAAATAGCACATATAAAGTATTGAACATGGTACCTGGTGAATGCTCAAGGAATGGCAGGAGTGTGCACAGTTCTCCACGTGGGAATATGTGTGGGTATCCGCAGTGCTACAGTTGGAACGCAAGGAGACGGGTATATCTCAAGCTTGTATCATGCACGTAGATACTGGAATCACAAGGTTGAGAAAATATAGACACCTAATTTAAGACGCAAACAGAAGATTTTGATGGACAGTGACATCATCACATACACACGTTCAAAGATATCACAGACACACAGACAAAGTATGTAGTATACTCGTCCTCGGCATCGGGGTGTTACGGGCAGAAGACCAGGCTCAGAGGCACACACTGGGAGGGTGAGTATGCAGAATCATCACATAGACTCTGGGGAGGTTTCAGTGAATGCTTCTGTCTTTACTGAGGTTTACACACACTTATATAGCGCACAGAGAATGGGCATGGCTATGAGCACATGGAGGCAACGGGGCTGTAGCTGAATGGTGGGGCACAAGTTTTTTTAATCCTTTTATGGTTAGCTCTTGGCCAAGTGAAGAAGTCACAACTAGAGGAGGAATGGAAGACTCCCAAGCAGCTAGAAGCCAGTTTCTACATATGGGAGTGAGCAGGCTCAAACTCCTTTGGATGTTTCCTATCTTGCTAGGACACATACAGGTGGCATACTTGACCCAACCAGACTTGACCTTCTCCTTCAACATAGCTTCACAAACAGTGAGGGTATGTGGGGGAAGCAGTAAATGGGGTACCACAACAACAGTGGTGGGGTATCCGGCAGTGGGAACATGTCCACTGAGCCTTGAGGATGAAGACCAGGGAGGTGAGTGGAGAGTCCTGCGGAGGACGCTTATTCACTGCCACCCAGCCATCACCCATGGTCTTCCAGCGGTGCTTGCTATTCAAGAGGCTTATTTTACTGTGGGAGATACAAAAGGTTTGGATCTTCGGCCAAGCTAGAGACACAAAAACTTCCCAGGCGACTGAATGTGGTTATACCATCTCCACGGTAGTGTATGAAGGTTGACCACAGGCCCACAGCAGTGCTATGGAGTTTACAAAGATGGCTCTCCAGTGTGGGCTCTGAACCCATGTTCATCTCCTCAGACTTACACAGAGTAACCCTCCAGAAGTCCACCCCCTCTGAGATGGTCCAAATTACTCTGCTGCCCCCTACAGGGCAGAATCCTTTCTGGCCTACTACACTGGCAGACTCAATAGCACCACCTCAAGCCTGTAAAATAGGTGTATACATAACCCCTGGTTTATCCACAGGGCCTGATGTTAATGGGTATTCATGCAAAGGTTAGCTCTGTATGCCAAATAACCCCCTACCTTCTGATTAGCTTCCAATTAGACTTTTCCATTTGAAGTGTTCCACAAGTGAAAGAATTACTCACCATCTGGTTTCCACAGACTTCGATGGCTTGTCATTTGCCCAAAGAGCAAATGGACAGAGACAAGCTTGGCTTGGCTTCCTTATCTATTAAAGGCTACGATACTGGCTATGTGGTAGTCAACTAGATTCCTAGTTGCTTCTTAGGTAGTTGTGGTGGTTTGTATTACTGTTTAAGATACTCACTTCCTTTCCAGAAGGAAGAACATTATCATCTTGTTAATACTAAGGACTGATTGAACCTTATCCTTACATAGGTCAGAATTCCTCTGCTTAGGAAAGGACCAGTCATACACAACTGTCCCACAGATGCCGGCATTGGCCATGTGACTTGGGCTCACCAGGGAACTAGGAGAGGAAGCAGCATGTGACCCAGTGACCTACTCTCCTAGTCCTGTGCCATGAACTTGTAATGCTCTAAAGAAGAACTGGTACTTTATCTTGAGTTCAAGAAATGTAGCAGAATTGACATAGATGAGTGGCACTGCCCAACAATTAACCTAGATTTTTATAATCTGTAGGAGGTTGGGTGGTATTTGTTACTACCCTACAACTTAAACTTAGCTGGCTGATACAGTACCTAAGTCCACAGTTCAGCTCTCACTGATAATTGTGCAAGTTTCACATCACTAGGTAAATAAAGGACTGATTTGATTAACTTGGTAACATGGTCTCTGCATAGAATTGATTTCTCTGACTGATGCTGCTAGTGAGTTTCAGCCTGTGCACTGGTCTCAATGAAGAACAGGACAAAGGAGTCATACAAGCTGAGCTCTCCAGACTGTTTCTATTCAGCCGAAAGCTACCAAGTTCAGACACTGTACCAGCCTTCTCTCCAGGTGCTGGAGCATGCCTGAAGAGGAAACTACACAAAGAAGAAATGTGCCTGCTGTAGCCATCAGGCAGCCTGCACACTAAACTCCCAAGACCCTCTGTTCATTGTTTCAAAATTATTACCAAGAGGGGGAAGTTGTTGTGTTACTTCCAGTTAAATACATTAAACCTTCCTTTCAAATATACCCGACCCTCCCTTTAAAATAGATTAGCTCTCAGGTTGGCCTGAGATGCCGAGGCAAGTCATTTGTATGATGTTACATTGCTATAATGTTTCTAGTCCTGTCTTATGGAACAGTTCCTGAGGTCCAAGTTCAAAAATGCTGATCCGTAATGTCATCAAAATCGCAAAACAAAAGTTGACTATATCCATTGCTTAATGGAACAATATTTAGAGAAATTTAGTTTATGCATCTATCTAGACTATATATATCACACGGCCACAAAATAATTTTCTCAAATTTGTGAGATAAAGTACAATTGCTTAAATGGTATCTATTCTGTTACAGTTTGAAGAATCATAAAGAGCTGAAACATTACTGTTTGAGTGTGTGTGTTTGTGCCTTGATTTTGCCCTTGAAGGCCTTGCTTTATTCTTTGGATGGGAAAAGAAAGTGTTTGACTGTAAAGTAAATACTGCTGAGTCTGCTGAGGAAAATGGAGATCACAGAGTTTGGCTGCGGAGCTTGACTGACAACTGCACAATCTGACGTCCAATTTGGGTTGAGCCTTACTCGAAAATAATCAATCAGTTAGCCAGAGGCTACAGAAAATCTTCTATTTAGTTAGTTCCATAATGTGGAATTTTCTTCTTTCTATCTTATTTGGTTATTTTTTTTTTCAATTTGGAATGGAAATTAAGCATAATTTATTCCTTTATGTATCCAAAGGGCTTCATTAGTGTCTATCTGAGACATCCTGTGAAAGAAATCCTGACTGCCACGGCACAGCACGAGGTGTGAGCTTGATCTACTTCCAGCCAGCATCTGAGCCTCAGACACGTCAGGTGGGCTGAGGGCCACTCCCCTGGGAAACAAGTGACAAGAAAGGTCCAGTGGAACCTGCAGCCCGATGCCCAGAGCCCTGTCCAGAAATGCGTGCTTCCACTACCACTGCAGGTGTTTCACACTTTGTTATTTTTTTAGTTTCTGTCCCTGGTAGATCCCCTGAAGTATTTCAAGGAGAACGCTGAGAATGAACAGAGTGGAGTGGGGTTGCACTTTGCTCCCACCCAGGCAGATTCCTCAGCCACAGAACCTGCAGAGCCAGCGACCTGCTGTGACCCCCAAGCCCACCCTTGCCCTAAGCCCACACAGGTAAGGACTCCTGCCTAAGTCAGCAAATCTGCTGGGTGAGTGAACAAGAATCTCACTGCCTGCCTGAGGTCCAGTCCTTTTTCGATTATAAACAGCTTCCAGTCAAATTCTTACTAAAAAAAAAAATTCAAGAAAAAGCAGCACAGTCAAGTTTGGGAATTTCTTCAGAAAGTCAGGATTGTTGTGTACAGATGGCTGTTAAATGCTAGGAAATTGAGACAAAGAAAATGAAAAAATAGTATGGGAAAACAAGTTTTTATTGGGTATGTTCTACTTGATTATAAAAGGCAGGACGATAGTGAACAAAGATGCAGTATTATCATAACAGCAATAAGGCAGTTCAATTGAGCTGCATTTCATGAAAAAGAGCTACCTCTTCTATAAACTAGAGACATTTATAGCTAAATGGATGCACCTTGAGGCCATATTCTTAAGTGAAATAAATAGGACACAGATGTGTAAATACTGAATAGTTTATCTGGTGTGAGAAACTGAAAGTGTAAATGAGGACAAAAGAATAATAGGTATTGTGAAATAGGAAGAAAATGTCCACAGGAGGAGGGATGGGGGGGGAGTGCTGGGGAAAGGAAAGAAGGGGGGAGGGAAAGGAAAAAAGAAAAAAAGCTTATGTAAATAGAGAAGGGAGGGCAGAGGAATGGAAAAAAAATAAAAACTAAGATATATCATGTACAGGTACAAATTTCCAATGATAAATGTGATCATAATGCATATGCGAAATGTACCAACAAACTAAATTTTATATAAAGTAATAATAGATCCATTGTTGTTTGTCATTGTGCTCAGTGATAACAATTAGTTCATTTCTTAAAATTATACAAATATTGCTACTAACCTTCCGTCTGTTTGTAGAGGGAAATGGAACTCTGAGCTCCCCTCAAGGTCCACTTAACACTGCCTATTGCACAAATGCCTCATTTAGACTAATTATCCTCTTCTAGATTCTTAATTAATGTACACTGTCCCAAAAGGAGAAAATTTTTGAAAAGATGAATTTATATACAAAAGCAATAACATAAAGAGTAAAACGAATAATGTCAACAGAACAGGAATGAATAGTAAATATCAAGCTACGAATCAACCAGCCTGAACAAAAGCTTCCATGAGAGAATTGTGAGAGCCGGGAAGAGAACTCCATTGGCAATTTTCAGTCTCACTGGGCATGTTCTACCCCAGATCTGCACGACAGCTGCAGTGCTTTACGGCCGGAGGTTCCCCAAACGCATGTTCTCAAAGATGAGACTCTGGAAGGTGATTGGATCCTGGGCCTGGATGACTGACCTGCTGTGAGAAGGCAGCTGTGGCCAGAAGAAGCCATGAAGGATCCGTGTGTCTCCTTCCCCAGCCCTTCTCGACTGCTTCCTGTCCTCCATGCCACACACACCTCTGCTCTGCCAGCCCCATGCCAAGGTTGGCCAACCCTGCCAGGGCTGAAATCTCTAAAACTAAGCCTATATAGACTTCGCCTTTCAGTTGTGGGTGTCAAGTTTGTGGTCAACAAACAGGAAAATAACAGAGACAGCTGCCCGCCCACCTGTTCTTCCAACCATTCCCATCCTTTCAGCCCCTCGAGTTGAATCTCCAGCATCAGGAACAGCCAGAAAACATGGAACCATGGGATCATCCTGTCACTTTGAGCAGATCCAAAAGGCAGGAAATGTTTGCAGGCTATCTCTTCTTAACGTGAAAAACAGAGAGAATGGTGGCTGAATTTGATCTCGGATGGGTAGCGGGTAGACGATGTAATAATGCTGCATGATATAACCGCTGCACTTTAAGAATTCCTGATGGAAAGGTCCTCTTTGCTATGAAAAATACGAACAAAGATGCACGGCCACAGCATGTTTGGCTGGGTTTTCTGAGTGTAAGGGATAGTGTCTCTGCTGGATGGAAAGGAACTTCCAGCAGCTATTTGGTTACGTGACTTAGGGAGGTCCGAGTCACAGAGGGGAACTCTGCGCCAGGGCAGTGAGCTCACAGCACGGCCTGAGGCAGCTACTGTTCCTCTTACTGGAAAGCCCACAGAGCTTGACTGAGGACTTACCCCGCTGGCCTTCGTGTCTGGCTGCGAAGCTCTTCTCTGCCCTGCAAGCCAGAAGTCCTAAGCCCCAGCAACCTGGAATGTGACTGCATTGAGGGTTAGTTCAAAGGGGTGACTAAGTCAAACTAAGGTCCCTGGAGTGTCCCCTGGTTCACACGGCTTTGACCTCGGAAGAGCAGAAGATGAGGACAGAAGCACTAATAGACACAGATGCAGACATAGGGAAGCCATGTGTACACAGACGAAGCCAAAGGCTGCTGCCCTGTGGACCCCTTGCTCTGGGCCGTCTGGTCCCCAGAACTGAGACATCACTTACTTCCATTGTCTAAGACTCACAGCACGTGGTACTCTGGTATGGGAACCTTAGCAAATACATTTCTTGGGAAAATTTCAAAAAATAAAACATGGGTCCTCAACTAATGTCCCAAAGGAAAGTGAAATTAGTGTTTACTATGTGCAGAGAGCATATACCAGTCCTTCTGCACCTTGCTGTCCACATTCGCAAAACAGAAATACCACTCAGACCTGTGTCACAGTCAAGACAGAATTAAATAATCTATTTTAGCTCCTAGGTGGTGTAAGCATGCTTCCTTCTTCTTCATAGAAACCCTACCATGTACTATTGAATAGAGGTTCCCATTTAATACATGGCAACACCAAGGTACAGATGCTACTGACAAAACCAGTGGCAAAACTGAAATTCACACTGTCCCAAGTCTTTGGCAACACTTACAGAACACGTAAGAAGCATAAAGGGGATCCGGAATCAGGACCTGCTTTGGTCACAGCACTGTGTATGGCTGATGGGTGTGAAGGGGAAATTCTGACTCCAGGACCTTGTACTTAACCGACTCTCCTTTCCTGTCTGTGCAGCCATTACCTGCAGTGAATCTTCTTCACTCTCAGGGACCATGTGGAACCCGCCTTGGATGTAGACACAAGCAAGAGTTTCCAGCATGACCTGAGCATGAAGCATGAGTCCAGAAGCCCTGATGCTCACTGAAGCCATTCTTTTTGAAGCAGTGCTGCTTGCTCTCTGATTTTGCTCTTATGGCCATATTAATCTCTTGCATTCACATGAGTGGGCTTTGGGCTAGAGCACGTCCTCAGGGCCACTCGCCTCCCTGTCAGGTCAGACATAGAGGCTGTAAATAGAGCCCACACCAGAGGCTGTGTGTGCTTTTCCTGCCCCACCCATCTGCTCCTGAGAGGTGAGGAGACCAGGAAGTGCTTCTTCATGGCTTCTCTACTCTTCCCATTATGCACAGCCAGTTGGTTCAAAGTGGCATCCAGCTAGGAAATAGAGCTAAATATATCCCCAAGTCATTTAGGTCCAGTTGTGGTTTGTATCTAGGTGTCTCCCCGAAAGCCTCATGTGCTCATGGGCAGAGCTTTGGGGAGGTTAGGATTAGGAGGCCTCACAGGAGTCATGACCCGGAAGTGTTTATTTCTCTGCCTGGCTCCTCCCTTCTCTCTCTGCTTCCTGTCTGCCACTCTTTGAGCAGTTCTCCTCCACCAGGCCCCCATGCCATGCTGTTATGCCTTGGAACCAGATGACCATGAACCTTTATACAACATGAGCCAAAATAAACCTCTCCTTCTGTGATTTGTGGATGTCAGGTATGTCTCAGAAAGAAAAAGAGTGACTAAGACAGGTCTCATGCTGTACATTGATCCTGTGGACTTTCTGAGGAGAAGCAGTAGGAGAACAGGGAAAAGGACACTGCTGATACCCCTGGGACTCATGCGTGGTGCAGACAGCTCAGGCAGGGATGGTGTCGATGTGATGTTAGCATGGTGCCATGCTTCAGGAAAGATTCAAAGAGCATAAATGACAAAGTTCTTGCTCTGGTGAAGAGGCGAATGAGTCCAATGAGAAGTAAGAAAGAGCATCTCCAAGAACATGTGGTTAAAAATCACTTTCCACGTTTCACCTTGTCATGAGACGTAAAGTGAATCCAGCCAGTGGATCTGAGAGGCCAGGGACCACTTTGACTGCTGAGTGAGCAAGAATGGATCAGAGGACTGCTAAGGTTCTGAGATGCCCTTAAGAAATCCCCACTCTCAAGAGAGATATTATCTATCCCTGGACTTGGGGTAAAATCAGACCACGTGTACCCCCTTCTGGATAAACCTTCCTGTGTACTTGATATTTTCAAAGGTTTTACAAGCTTTTCAGTAGCATAAAAGGTTCATTTTTCTTCTTCTACATTAATTCAGTCGGCCTGGTTAAGGCGATGAGGTGTGTGCTGGACGGCAGCGCGTGCTGTGTTATTAGCCACCAAATGCTCCACGCTGCAGGCTCAGCCTCTTAGAAGCAAAGGGCACATTGAAACACAATCACTCCCCAAGTGTTCTTTCATGTTTATGTCCCACAATAGCAATCAGGACCTCAGGCAGGCTTTTCTCAGAGGCACTAGCCAAGGTTAGCTGCCTGGAGTACTGTTGAAGGCCACCAATTCCTCCCTGAAACACATTAATCCCCAGGAAAGCTCTTGCACCCTGGTAGATATTGTTTAATCCTTTACAGAGAGCTTTCCAAGTATTTGGAGGACTTGTTCTCGCTTGGAACACCTACAGCCAGCCAAGTCGTGTTTGTATAGAGAAGGAACTCTCTTTCCTTAGTGTATTAAATTTCAGCCTCCCTATAAAGAACTCTTGCAGGGAGAAGAAAAAGCCACTTTAATTGTGTTTTCTCTTCTCTCTCTTTTACTAGGAAAGAAGATGGAGACACTGAGGGAACAGTGTGAGGGAGGGAAAGGGAAGACAAGAGGAAGCAAAGAGCCCAGACCCAGGGCCTGCTTGGCTCCCAGAATCAGCCAGTGGTGTGAGGAAGAGCTGCCAGTCAGCTCTGGGCATGAGGCACGGTGCCCATCACTAGACCTTGCTAGCCAGCTGGTGGCAATGGGGCTGAGTGGTGCCCAACGCTGGAGCCCCAGGCACACAGCTTTGGGTATTAAGAAAAGCTAGACAGTCGAGAGTCACCCATCACTGCAGGGGGCTAAATACCACTAACATTTCAAATTCTTTTGCTGGAAAGATTGTATGTTTTACTTCATCAAACAGAGAGCAAAATGAAAAGAAGATAAGAGGAAGCAGGGAGACCAGGGATGGTGACCAGGAGGTGAAGGGAGAAAGGAGAGAGAGAAAACAGGGATGGATAAAAGGAATCAAGGTGCATTATGTACATGAACCGACAAAAAAAGTGTGAGCACTACATACTGCAAACACGGACTAACAGAAATGATAAAAAATAAAATACAAAGAACACAAAAAAGAAAAAGAAGTAATATTTCCTATCTCTTCTATCGTGCCTGATATTTAAAATTATGTGCATAGGAGAGGCTATGCTACAGCTAGCCATTAATTATAGTTGTTCAATGTTAATTTATTAGGAAGTTTTAGTGTGTGCGTGTGTGTGTGTGTGTGTGTGTGTCTGTGTCTGTGTCTGTGTGTGTGTGAGAGAGAGAGAGAAAGAGGATCTGCTACAGTCAGAGGGACTCCAATTTTTATGCTAATATTTCTCTTTCCAAATTAGTTTCCCTACCACTTATTTCCATCCTACAAAAAAAATTATCAAATGAAAACACAGAGTATGTTGAACATACATCACTAAAACTCAGTATATTCTCATTGTGACTTTAAATGCTCTAAGGCTCTCTTCTTACTCAACGTCAAAGATAAAAATCTTAATGGTCCTGTGTCAGAATAGCATCGGTGAACTTTCTAAAGTGACCATGACGGACAAATCTCCATAGAAGTCAAAGTAGGAGAAGATTGCTGGCAAATCGGATACTCTAGACCCCAAATCTCCTGCCAGCCACACAAGGCAGGCCACAGTCTCCCTCACAGCCCTGCAGGGCTCGTGATATACATTTATAAAGCGTCCTCTCAACCCAGCCCGATCCAAGTCACCCAGCAGTGAAGGAGCGTGTGGCTGCAGGACATTTGTCCCTGTGTTGCAACTCAAGAACTACAGTCAGGATTGTGGGAATTGCTTACCTGTGCAAGCAGAATCTATGAAAATTTCTTTCAAACTTCCTAATTTGGCAGCATCTACACAAGCTAAATTACAGTATCAAGCAAAGCATGTTTCACTATTTCTGCATCTTAGCCGTTGACAGAAATACAGAGCAACTTGGCCAGCCTAGCACTGCATGGTGTATTTGTGAGACCAGGTAGGTGTGTGGGAGGAGGGCTACACAACCAGCCTTCAGAACTCCTGATAGTCTGGCTCCACTGAATTTCCTTCCTTCTTTCCAAAGATTCTATACCCGGAGCCTCACAGCCACTGCGGCCGCACCTGTGGCCACTCACTCCCTGGAGGCTGCTGGGTACCTGGTCACGTGCAGCGGTTCCTGTGGAGACCCGCAGCGTGGTTATAAAACCAGGCAGACCAGGACTGCCAAGGCACTGTGTGGATGAGTAAGTATATGGCTAATTATTATATAGCTCTTCAGCCTTTCAGAACTCATAAACTCAGATTCAAGGTCAGGGCATGGATTTTCTGTCATTTTAACAGGTCATTTCTTCCTAAAATGTTTTTCAGCTCTTCTTTTGAGCAAGATACAGACATAGCTATGTAACATAAGGAGAAAGCCAACAGCCCAGTGGGCAGAAGTCAGTAAGTAGCAAAAGAGAAACTTTTTCTTTGCTTAAACATTTTAAATTTTTTCGATTTCTTCTTTCATGGATCCATATTTTGAATTACTATTGTATGCCAAGTACTCTGCTAAAAGCTTTATATAGTTATCTTTGATTTTCAGAATTAAATTAAGAAATATATATTTCATTGCCACATTCATTTTGCATAGTAGAAGTAAAAAATTTTCAAAATCTTTTCTGAGGTCAGGTAACTATTAAAACACCAAGCTGAGATTTGAAATGAGGTTGTCTTGACTTTATCTTTTCATCTTAATTACTGTGTAGATTTGCAAACTGAATTGTATTTGAGGGGTGGATTGAGTCAAGTAACAAAATTAGATTTACATTTCCTTCTTTATGATCATATTCAGCCAAAGGACAATTTAAAATATATATATGCTTTTCCAGATAGTTATTATCTCATTTATTTTCTTTACCTTCATCAAGCATGCCATGAAATAGAAGCTATATTCCCAAAGCCACAGCTAGAAAACTCAAGTAGCTATTTCTACCCTGATTCTATTTTACCTTAAGGAAATCTCATATACTTAAGGGGAAGAGTGGTCATCCCATTTCATTTAAACTAAGCTTTTCTAAACCACCAGAGATTCATAGAAACATATTAAAATCTTGGTGGTATTCTCTTTTAACCTAGAACAATACTAACTTGGAAAAATTTTAAGCAGAACATTCAAATTACCAATATGGAAATGCCATAGAATAAATAAATTCCATTACTATGGCCCTTTTAGAAACATTGAACTACTCGTATCTTTGTAAATGGAGCTTTTATTTCCTTTCTTCCACAGAATTCTCCAATAAAACTCTACCAATATCTCACATTTCTAATCTCTCTCTCTCCACTTTCTCTCCCCCTCTCTCTTTCTCTAACACACACACACACACACAGTGACATCATTCAGAGAGAGAGAAACAATGAGACTCTGAATAACAGCTAATTCAGCACACACAGCCCACGCTGCCCTCAGCTTTCTGCTCAGCCCATGGATGTCCCTCCCCGATGTGATCAAGGTCTCTCCTTTGGCTGCAAACAACTCAGCCCAGATAACCAAAGCAGATGTCAGTTAATAAGAAACAACATGCAAGTAAAACTCACCTAAATTCATCCTAATGAATTTGTGTGTGAATAGAAGTTATTGGATTTCTCTTTGTGACTTTCTGATGCCATCATCATTTCCTAAAAAAAAAAGAAAGTGAGATAACTGTCGGCTAATGCCAGTTTATGCCACTGACAAACATTAACTTAATATATATTTTATGTAAGTTTAATGTTCTCAGAATAAAATGCATCAGACATATAAGAATGAAAAAAAGGTGTTCTTTTTTTAAAGGTCATCTTTTAAAAGTAGATCTACAATGGTTTCCCTTCAGATCATATAACTCTGTTGCAGTTTTTAAAAGCACAAATCTGATCTTCCACGTGGCTATTTCCACCTCTCATGTGCTCTCTTCTCTGGAGAAATGGTAGTCCTTTGTGATTCACAGATATGCTTCACATGGGTGAGCAGACCTCATCAGTCTAGAAAGAACTGTCGTTTTAACAGCCAGCAGTAAATACCAAATGATCTTTAAGAAATCATACAGAAAGACATTTTAAGACATAGCACTGCGGCCTTGAGCTCTCCCAAAGCAAACTTACTAACTCACAAAGATTGCTGCAGTTCTGCAAAACCACGAATGAGGCCAGGATGGAATTTGACTGAAAACCAGAGGTGGCAGAGAAGGGACCCAGGAAAGGACTCTGCACCCAGCCACCTGCTGTCCCAGCCCCAGATCACTGCAGAGTCCTTTCTAAGGTGCCTGGAGCCAGCAGGCTGAGATGAGTACAAACACGTCAGTGGGGAGGCCCGGGAACCACACAGGACAGTCACCTTCCTAGACAAGCAACAGACCACGGTTCTATGTATGTGTTTTCCCAGGAGTTGTTGAGAGACCCAGGGTTGTGCGCACTGCAAACGTGCAGGGTGTACAGTCCTTTAAGGCAACGTGCTTTGTTCCAGAGAAACAGAACAGGAACATAAAGGCAAAAATCAGGAATAGATACTGTTTCCTGGAGAAGTTTATAAATTTATATGCTTTCTTTTTTACTAATGCCATACTAATATTTTCACTGAAATGGTCTGTGCAGAAATGTTGTCATATAACAAATGCACCTTTGTTGCTTTAAAGTGATTGAGTATCTCCCTTAGTAACACAGCATTTTAAAAATGCCAAGATTTGTCCGAGACAAATGGAACAGACTATAAATCAAACTACCAGAACAACATTTAAACTTCTCTTATGATTCTCTACCTTTAGGCTTACTTCAGCCTAAGGAAGATCTAGAGACTTTTTTGTTCAATAAAAATGTTTCCAAACATTTACTATACCTGGGGAGACGGTGGCCTCACCAAGGCAGTACAAAGCCTGGGGGCCTGGTTTGCCTTGACTTACAAGAACAAAGGAAACTTTGATTTACTAAGTTGGGATGAAATGTATCCATATCATTGCAATATTGGGACCTTTTTATTGTCTTTCTGTAAGAAAATATTAAAATGCCTTAGTTAAGCGAGATTAACTGCTCATTCAGTAATTGCAATGGACAGTATGCTTTCAGAGTGGGAGAATTAAATTAAAAGAAGGACAACGCTAGGAAACATACTAGTGGTAGAATTAGAGGCTGTTTCATCAGATCCTGATGTCTCTGCAGTAATGAATCTGCCAAAAGATAATAATATTTTAGTGAAAGGTGTGATTGGATAAGTCACATTATTTATTAACTGTTCCCCTAAAATATCACTTTTGTCTTATTATTAGGAATGTCTAGAAGGCACGGGGGATGCCTGACACAAGGCATTAAAAGCGATCCTACCTTTCCAGAGCCCCAGAGGCCAGGCGGCCACCAGCCCTCCTGGGGAAAGAGGACGGGCGCCTACTCAGCCCATGGACCTGAAGGTCTTTCCATCCCTGAGACCAGCCGGTCATTGACCGCTCTTCTCAACGGCCTGCATGAGGGCTGCTTTTTAATTGCTCAACTTGCTTCTTCCAGAATTTCAAGTAGAAGCATTTACAAAGATAGCTAGAGACTGAGAGGCTGTAGTGGGCAGAACCTCTGGGAGCAGCTCCAAAGTTCCCAGCATCTCCTGAGGAGCAGCTCTGCCGACTTCACCGCTCAGGTGCCCGGTGTCCAGAATAACGAGATGGTGCGGAAAACACAATGGACCAAAGAACAGAGGAGCAAAGGTGCTTCCAGCCAAGCAGGCCTGGAAGCTGAGAGCAGCAGCAGTATAGTCCTGAGAGCCTGCTGCTCCTCCGGCTAGCCTTTCAGCTTTTCTCTCCAGCAAGAAAAGCTAACCTGGACCCTCAGTCAAAGGGGTCTATGTCCGGGAAACCTAAAGAGGATCTGAGCCCCAGATTGCCCTTCCGTTGGATCCCCATGTTCCAGAAAAATGGCCCTCAGTTCTCAGTACATTTCTGTGTTTACTCAACAGATCTTGCAGGCTGCTGGAGAAGGGGCCTTTGCAAAGCTCTGCCCACCAAGCACCAGAGCCAAGCCACATCCTGCCCCCTTGTGCCCCACACTGCTGGAGATGCAGAGACACAAGGCACTGCTCTGGAAACATCTCACATCCGAGTTAGCCACATTCTTTTCCAAGACTTTGAGATGCAACTCAGGCCTCCTGGATCTATTATTATGCATATTTCACTATGTGGGTTGTATTTTCTTTCCTATTGTTCATGATTTTAAAACTTGGCCCATAGCTCAGATTACCATATCCCTGTATCTAGAAAATGCTAACTATCACTAGATAAAACTATTAATCAGATAGTGTGTCAGGACACAGCGAGATCCACAATAGTGGGCACTTCAGTATTAGCTGGTCACTTCCTGTGGGGCTATGACTTGTCTCCTCTTTAAGATAGTTGCTTTGGAACATATCCTGAGTCAGCATCAGGGATTTCCAAGTCTTGCTGCATCAAAGATTCAGTATGTCGTGTTATCCCTTGACAAAATATATCCAATTTACTGCCTTATCCGTGTTACACACCTTTGCAGTAAGTTGGTCTACTAAACCACCTTTCTCAAGAAATGATTCTTTCTCCAACTTTGTATTTCAAAAGAGTAGCAACTTCACTCGCTAGGAAGCTATTAATAGAATAGGAAACAGAGCTAGAATGTGCCCTAGCACGAGATCAGTGACACTGTGTAGGGCCCAGTGCCAACTAAAAGTGTGAAGTCTTAGTTCCAGAGACAGTAATCAAGCCTCCTTCTTTCTTCCACAAGTTCCCTCCTGGGCCGTCATGGTGCTTTTTGTTACTGTGTAGTACAGTGACTCCTCAGACACAGGGAAACCTGCCGGGTGAACCGGACAGCCTGTACCCAAAGCAGGGTGCCCATGATCTCCCCCTCCAGTGCCTGCCAAAGGAGGACGTTGGAAGCTCTGAACACATTTTGGGAAACCAGAAAGACAAAGAGAAAACCAATTCAAAACCATCCCAAGGCTTTTGATACACTGAGTACAGAGTTAGTTATTACTTATTCATTATCTGGATTCAGGGAATTTAAGTCCTTAAGGTCTGGTAGGAAAATAAAATCATTAATGTGACAGTGAAGGTGGACTGTCAGTTTAGTTTTGAGGGGGCCACCTAGGGGTCAGGAGAGCGCTCTGCCTGTGTCTTGGTGGGTCCTGGAGGCATGACTCTCCTCGCTTTCTACTGCTGCTCTGAGCTGTGCTCCCAGCCATCATGAACTAAGCAGCTTCGCTCCACCAGGACCATCCATCATCAAGTCTTTGTCCTGGAGCTTTCTGACCATGAATTGTCTTCTCTGAAACTGTGAGTCAAAGAATCTCTAAGTTGTGAGTGTGAGGTGTTCGGTCCAACAGTGAAAAGCCTGACTAATATAATTAATATGAATACTATGAAAAAGTACCTCTAAGTATTTGCACTAATTTGAACACTAGCCAGTTGTCTTTGAGGGTTCTTCAGCGGAACCTTTTATTTCCAGTTTTATCATGTTGGGAATAATGCTTTTCAACACAGCAGCCATTCACCATGTTGTAACCTTGAAATGGGGCTTATCTGAATTAGATATTTTTAAAATATAAAATACACATGGATTTTTAAAAAGAAATGAAAAAGGGCTTAGGATTTAGAACAGTGGTGCCATCATCTGCCTAGCAAGTGCAAGGTCATGAGTTCAATCCCCTATAATGGAAAAAAGAAAAAAGTTAAGCTTCATTCATATGATTTTTAAAATATTGAAGATATATAGAAATAATCATATTGAGATATGAAAAAATATAATATTACAATTAGTTTATATGTTTGTTTTTCCTTTTTAAAGTGATATGAGAACAATTTTAAACCACATCTGTGGCCTGTGTACCATTTGTCTAAGTTAGAGTCTCACAACCTTGTGTTGTGGCTCACATGTATCACCAGGAACGGCATGATCTTCCTCTTCTACATCAACCTTATATCTTCTTTACATTATACAAATTTTGCTCTTTGTTCTCATAGCAAGAAAACTGGGGAAAAATTGGGAGATCTTGAAAATGGTTCTTACTGTTTCACTGAGGTAGTCTGAGCTCCTCTTCTGTTAAAGAAAAGGAAAGAAGTGAAGGGGGGAGGATGGAAAAGGGAAACCAAACCAGATCGCTTGGGCTATCTCCAGTCCTAGCTCTGGAGTGTGTCTCACCACATGTGTAACTATGACACTATGTTGGATCTTTATTAGAACCTCCCAATACCCAGTTCCCCAAGAATGACTCAGTGAAGTCATCAGCTGACATGTGGGTCTGTATCACTGGTCCATCCATTGGTCATTAGATACACATCTACTGGAGAGAGCTCCAACAGTCAGACCTGAGCAAGAAGCCCACTGAGATGGCACCAGAACCACTTGAGAATCTGACATCTGGCACCTCTTGATACCATGGACCAAGTACCCACCCATTAGCATTGAGTAATAGTCCCTGAGAAAGGGCTCAGGGGGACCAGAATGTTGTGTAGTATGTAGGATGCCTCAAAGTCTTCCATATCTTGAAGAATTCAAGAATTCAGGGCAAGGGTAGGGATGTCCTAGATTACAGAACAGGACAAAACACATCCAATCAAATGTACTAGGTGAGTCTCAACTAGATCCTGAACCAAAACAGAGATAAAAAGTGTTACACAGACATTTGACCAACCAAGAAAAGGAAAGAGACCGAACCATTGCCAACCAGAGGTGGACGGAAAGGGACAAATGGGGAAGGGGAGAAATGGGGAAGGGGAGGGGAAGTAAAAGAAATTAGGGTGTTTTATGTGCATGTACCAACTCCTTCCAGTGAATATGATCACTCTATACTGCAAATACCAACTAAAAAAAAACAAAATTTAACAAGTTGGAGTTAATGGAAAATATAAATATCTATGCAAAGATATATGCAGAATATTTGTCATTATCACTAAAAATATGAAAAGAATAAAAGTGTTTGCTAAGCCTAAAGTATTCTCAGTCTTTAAGGTACTGGACACGTTTGCCAAATGTTGGTCTTCAAAAATGTGTCAAATTTTCTTTAAGAGATCAACTGGCTACAGGTAGCTTTTTCTTCTGTCTCCATGAGATATCTATCTTCTCCTGCCTCCTCTTTTTTTTTTTTTTCATTTGACAAGTTTGTACTTATAATTTTCCTTCAGTTACATTTGCATTATTCCAACCAACAAGCTCTGCCTCATGTTTTGTTTATTTACAGATAATTAAGTACAGATGGAGAGACAGAGATATAGATAGAGAAGGTAGAAACGCATACATACAGCACATCACGTGAGGTGAGGGACGCCCATCTCTGACAACACTTGGCACAGAGTATTTCCCCATGTGGGGGAACATGTCACTCCGATCATGACACCTCAGAAGAGGTCAGACCAATGCCTGGCCCACAGACACAAGGTACATGAAAAACATGATAGTCAACATGGAAAACACGACCCACCTCTCAGCCTGCAAAGCTGCTTCAAGAGTCAGCTCCTGACCTCCTCACCACAAGAGCCGCAGGCAGGCAGGGCTGACTGGTGCCATCTCTCCCTTCTCCCCCACATGACACCCTCCTTTAGAGCCGGACTTCCAGGTATCCCACTGCAGGCTTGGCCCTGGCCATGACTCATCCCGTCCCACAGGACCTCAGGACCCTGAGCAGCGTCCCTCACGCCCTTCCCTATTTCAGCAGCAGCCTGCGCTTAGCCTGTTGTTCCGAGCCCCTCAGTCCTGTGCTGTCTCCTTGGAATGAGCGTCACGTCCACCCACCTGCCCTTCACCTTTACACGTAGGAGCTGCTCGTTAGCTACAAATGGTCCTTGACTCAGTACAGTTCTTCTTAATAAAGTTCTTCTGCTTGTCTTTGCAGTGCTTGATGTATTCAAGAGATGCTGTACCTCCAGCTGTGAGTGTGGGCCTTTCTCTGGACTGGCAGCAAGGGCAGTGCAATGCTCTCGAGTCCTCCTTGGCAGCAGCCATCCCACCCTGTGCACGCGTCAGTCCTCGAGTGTGCTCTGCACTTCTCACAGCCCAGCAGTGGGCGGCTTGAACACATTTGCAACTACAGCAGTTTCACTTGCAGTGAGCTCCTTTGGTCTCCATCTGTATTTAACTGCACGAGATGCTTATAGCTTCATTATCCATCTTCTCCTCAATTTGTAAAGGTTTTTAAAAAATAGACATGGTACCCTTTGCCCTAAAATGCTTCGTGAAGACCCTAGCTTAGAGGGCGGAGACGTCTTACTATTGCTTCCACATTTGGGGAGCAGCTGAGTTTGCTCTGGGAGTGTCTGAAGTCAGTGCCCTGGAGGACTGTCACGTGATTGCCCGTTCTGCCGCCCTGCTTTCCTGCTGTCACTGCAGCTCTCAAATACACAACGCCTGCCCCTTGAGACCCCTGAGCTTTGAGCATCGACACTGTTTTAAGGGTGAGAGATTATTGGGGTGATGTCTGAAAAAGAAAGGAGGCTGTGAGAACCCCAACTCGCAACCCATCAGAGAGGGCAGAGGAAAGGTGGGAGAGAGGGAGGAAGAAAGAAAGACAGGGCTTGGCTACAGCACCATTCTGGGGAAGCAGAGCAGGTTGGCAGGCATCCCACTCCCAAGTGGCCCATTGCAAGCCTCTTCTCACAGAAGTGCATTCGCCCTGCCCTTCAGTGGGGAGTAGCCATGCAAAAGGGAACTTGGTGCCCACCCTTGAGGTGGTGGCAGCACAAGACAGCAACCAGGCCTGACCAAGGCCAGGCGCTCAGTGCAGCAGCACCCCATCAAGGTCCGCAGTCTGGGCCCCTGCTGCTCCGTCCCCGCTGCGCAGCATGAGCAGGGCCTCCTGGGAAGTACGGTCCAGCCACGGCTACACATGGCCCTGTGCTCCTGGCCCCCGGGAACTGCAGCATCTACGCATGAGGTCCCCGGAGGAAAGCAGGGCTCTTCCTGCCAAGACTCACCTGCTATTATCTCTTTTGGACCTTGGATTTAGGGCTTTTTCCTGACATTTTAAAGTAAAACTTTATTTGTATGTAGAATAGAAATTATGTTATAAAGGATTTTGAACAGTGGAAATCCCAAATAAGGAAAACATTTCTACTCTATTGGTTCCTGCAAGTCCTCCTGCCACTTCTGTATTAGGTAAGGTCTTCTAGAGGAGAAAAAGAAAGAGAAAGAAGAAAAGGGTCGTAAGGATGTGAAAAGGGAGAACAGAGGGCAAGCCCTTTAGGGACTGGAGCTACAATATCCTGGAGGTGCAAGTCCAAAACAGACAGAGCAAGCTGGCGGGCAGGAAACCAAAGAGTCACAGCCTGTCAGAGGCCATTGGGCTGGAAAACCCCTCCTCTTGGAAGAGGTGAGTCCCCTTGTATACAGGCCTTCAGCTGACCGAATTAGGCCCCGCACAACTGGAGAGGGCAATGGCTTTGCTCACAACCACCAAGTATAGATGTTATTCTCCTCGAATAAAACTGTCATTCCTCATCTCAGTTTGACTTGGGAGACTAGGAAGGTTCCCGGTGTGCAATGGCTTTGCTCACAACCACCAAGTATAGATGTTATTCTCCTCGAATAAAACTGTCATTCCTCATCTCAGTTTGACTTGGGAGACTAGGAAGGTTCCCGGTGTGTCTGTGAGTGACTGACAAGTAGGCTGCCCACTGAGGAGGAAAGGCCCACCCCGGGTATGGGTGGAACCAACCAATAGGTTTGTAGTTTGCGTGGAATCTAAAGGGAAAGTTGGAAGTTTCCCCTTTACCTCTTCACTGGCGCTCCAGGCTTGGCATAGCCCTTGGACTTCAGTCTCATGTTGCCCCAGGCTTCACGCAGACTCCTCGGCTTCCCAATGCAAACTCTCATGTACTGAGCACTGAGCACCAGGCGTTCAGCCTCAGGCCTTAGACTGGAACCTCCTCTCTCCAGGGCACAAATGAGGCCTCTGCCATCTTCCACCCTGACTCCTGGGTGGCCATGGAAAGCCTGTCTAGTAATAAATAGTGCATAATGTACGCTGCTCCTCTCCTGAGCCTAATTCAGAAAACTTCCAAGAAACATCCCAAAGAATTGGAGCCAAGTATATGGTCACCAGAGCCTGGCTGAGATGATACATGGAATTAGTCATCCCAGTGTCCACACAGATTGAGGTGCAGTGGCTGAGCACCCGGGCAAAGAGCGGTGTCCTCATCCTGCAAGAAACGGGCAAATGGATTGCAGTTAGTGCCCAGACTAGGGTAGACGCCACTAGGCCCCCAAGAAGAAGCAATAGGACTAGTTAGTGTCAGGAAGAACCCTGCAAGATAATTTCTTCATAGAACAAAATCATTTCAACTTTTCACCTTTTCTCAAGCTGAATCAAACAATAATAATTATCTGAGAAAAACGGAAACTTTTACTCAAAATATTGGATCAAGCCCATATGTGGTTGTGTGCGAGCAGGTGGTGCCTGGTCTCGAAGGAAGTGAGTGCGCTTTGGGCCCAGCTGTGAGGACCAGCAGCCGGCAGATGTCATTAACATTTGCACCTGCAGACCCCGAGGGTGAAGTTTACCTGTAACTGATGAGTCTGGCCTGCCTGGAGGTCTGAGAAGCCAGAGGTGCGCTGAGGAAGAGGGCTTTTCACCCCCAGAAGAGCTTCAGACTCAAGAAGGAAACTTGCCTGCTGACCTACTGGGGCCTGTAACTGCTTAGCCTCCCCCCAAACATCGTGAGCTTTCCAGTGCCCTGAGGGAACACTCAGGTCTATAATCTCTGCTCTCTGTCTGTCTCTGTCTCTGTCTCTGTTTCTCTCTCTCTCTCTCTCTCTCTCTCTGTATGTGTGTCTCCTTGTGTGTGTCTGTGTCAGTCAGTCTGTCTGCCTGTCTCTTTCCAGACAGGAATACATACGTCCTATCTGTTCTGTTTCTCTGGATAACTCTAATACAGAAGGAGAAAGGGAGGTATAGATGGAAAATGGACCCTGTACTTAAACTATTTCACTCATAAAAAGATTTATGCTGGTTTTAAGTAATCCTTAACAAATAGTTGCGCTATTCTCTAAATAATCATTCTTTTAAAAAAAATATATATATACCCTTATATGCTAATGTGCTCTATGTTTGTTGGCCAAGTGGAAGCTCCAGGAGGCCAGCGAATGTGCCCGGACTGACACCCTGACACAGCACCCAAGAGACTACAGTTTACCAAGAGTCATGTACCTCCCTACATTTCTGTGAAGCTGTTTATACAGTATCACATACAGCATCCAGAGGGCGGTGCAGTCTCCAGCAAGACTCTGTAAACACAGAAGGGTGACTGGATGACTTCTTGTAGTAAGAAGGAGGACAGGGGACAGGCGAAGCTATGGCCACTTGAACTGCCATGCATCTAAGACCCGGCACATTTTCAAAGACTTCCCAGAACCTACTCCACCAACTCCTTCATTAACTGATGGCAGAAGAAATGAAGAAATCCACCTACAAACTAGGAACAGCATTCACTCGATGGCACAGAATAGGCAAGTGAGTTTCTAACTCAGCTAACAATATGGTAAAACCAAATACATGCACATGCAAAATTATTAAAGAGGTATTGACATGGGGCTCTGATATTTGCCATGAAAATTCCTACAATTAAAATTTGATTAAAAAAAGAAATACTTTTTTTCCTTTCAAAATCAGTTTCAAGAAACCCTTGATAGGATCAGCTCATTAATTCTTGGCCTCTTTAATACCACATCTCAGTCATGTGCTATACATCAGTTTCAGTTGAGATATTAAAATCAGATTATGAGAGAAAAGCCTTGTAAATATTTGCCTCCAAATGAGTTTAAGAATAAATATATATTCAGCAATTCATCCATATTTAGCAGATATTAATAAGACAAAGCATAGCTTAAATCACTTATCACTGAGTACAAAGAAGGAAATAGGGAGCCAGGCCTGATTGGCTTGTTTGTTCTTGGGCTTGGTAATACTTATTAAAGTTTGAACGTCAGGATTGATACGATCGGTCAGATGCCACAGAAATATTGATTCTGCAAGTGGGGCTTCAGTGGAGTGAACTTTAATTTGAAGATTTTTACCTTTTCTTTTCCTGCATGAGGAAAAAGGCTTGGAAAGGTGGGAGAGATCTTGGTAGGGATATAAGATTCCGTTAGAGATCAGGATTTTCCTCCTTGGTCTATGCCAACACTAGAGGTCAGCAACCTTCCAGAAATGATGTAGGTTTACTCACTTCCTAAAACTTGTGACTTTTTTTCCTGAGAAGGGCTGCTGAATTAGAAAGCAACATCATTAATTACCTCATTTGCCATCTTCTTAGAGGTAGATGGAAGAATATCCCAAAGATGTGGCTGATCACACAGGTAAGCAAGAAGAGACTAAACTTGGGACCGCATGACAAGTAGTGTGAAGGGCAGACAACTTCACGGCCACCAGCATCACAGATATCAGGCACAGTGTCCGACAGTTGTCATAACTCTGTGGGCTGATGATGCTCAAAAGGACACAGGAGAAAAGAGTCATTGCAGACTTAGCCATATCACACATGGTTCCTAGAAATGATACAGAGACCAAAGGAAATGTGCAGATGGCTTGGAGTGGTTACCTTCAAGGTGCCTTAGGCTCTCTTTCTTGACCTCCTCTCCTGGACTTGGACCATTAATTCCTGTCTTTCTGAATTCCAAAGGAACTTTCCTGGAGTGACTTGTTGTGGTTGTGTCTAGATGTCCCAAAGCCTCAGGCAGTCATAGGTGGGACATTTTGAGAGGTGACTGCCTCTAGAGAATGTGATGCGGGGTTGATTCATGGTGCAGTGCTAGGCTCAGGGGCACCAGGATTAAGGGTGTGGGTGCTACCCACCCTAAGAAGTCTGGGTAGGATCAAAAGGGCAGAAAGACCTTGTTCAGGACCATTGTGACCTTGTGACTGTGTTCCGTGCCCATGTCCATACTTCTCTGCCATATTCACCCTGACTTGAAGCCAACGAATTATAGATTGAAACCTCTACAAACTACCAGTCAAATAAACCTTTCTCCTTTACTATGAGGATCAGGCATTTTGTCTTAGCAGTGGGAGAAAAGTAACTAAGACGCTGCTCCAGTTTTGAATTAATGCAGCTTCACAACTCGCCTTGTGATCCACCCATCTGGAGCCTACACAGCAGGTTTCATGAAGAGTATGGTCCACTGTGACACCAACCTGCCCTTGTGTGCAGCCCATCAGAAATGAGCACCAATAGAGCCAGCGTGGAGACAGCTGAGCCCGGTGGGGGACAGAGACCACAGGGATCCCTATGCCTCACAAGAGTTCTTGAAACCTCTCTTCTCTCAGCTTGACAATGGAGATTATAGCAGTAGTGACCTCATAGGTATTTATTCACTAACTAAGAAGTATGGTTACGTCATATACAGGGTGAGTATCCCTTATCCAGTAAGCTTGGAATCAGCCATGTTATGGATTTCAGATCTTTTGGACCATTTTCATAAGGAGCTATCTTGGGGATGAGACCCAAATCTAAGCACAAAATTAATTTTTGTGTCACAGTCACCTTATTGGCATGAAGATAATTTTACACAGTATTTTCAAGGTGCCTGCGTTTTGACCATGACTGTCATATGAGGTCAAGGAAGCTGTCTTTTCCTTAGAGTATCCTGCCCGCCTTCAGAAGGCGTTAGACTGTACAGCACTTTGGATTTGGGGATTTTAAGGTGGGGCGTGTTCAGCCTGGATATCAAGGCATAGTTTTAAGTAAAACAAATTAGATCTAAAGTTTCCTATTTAAAAAAAAAAAAAAAGTAATGAAGAGAGCCTGTATGGGCATGTGGCTGCCGGAGAGGGTATGTGCAGGGCATCCACCAGGCCATGTCCTCAGGGCCCAGGCCCCCCACCTCTGCATTAGTTACCCTCCATCCAGGCAAATGGGAAGATCCCAAGGGGACAGGGCTGTGGGTTGCAGCCATCAAGTCAGCCTGGGTCACCCATCTTTCTCAATGCTGGCATGACCACTATTATCATTCTGTTTTTTGAAACAAGGTCACACCATGTAGCACAGGCTGACGTTGACCTCACTGTGTCGCCTGGCTGGCCTTAAACTCCTGACCAGCCTGCTGCCTCAGCTTCCTGAGTCTGACAATGGGTTCAAACCTCCTGTCACCTGTGTTTGACCTGCAGGGCCTGTGGCTGTGTGGGGTTCATGGTGGTTAGGACTCTACCTCGATCTGGACTGCCTGTGCCCTGACCCATTTTCCCTCTGCTGCCATCACCAGGCCCCAAACCTGGTCACCAATGCCACTGCAGCTGTGGGTTGCCGATGTCCCTAGAGAAATTGTCATTAGCCATGATGGGCCAGAATTAGGCTGAATGACAGGAAGGAAAAGCATGATGAAAAGGATTATATTATCTTCAAAATGTCCAGAGAGCAGTGCTACCAAGTGATTCAGTAAAATCACTCAGTGCCGATGTTTTCAGAACCAGGTGAGCATCGCTGACCAGAGTGCAGTGGTCTGGAAAGAAACGAGCCTGTAACTCTGTCCTAGTGCAAGACTGTGAATCTGTGCTGGTCCTGAGATGGGAAGTGTCCAGCAGCAGCCTCGTGGGTGTGGAGCACTTCCTTGTCCAGAGTCCAGAGACAGCGAAGCCAGGGAGACGCACCCCCGCTGTCCTACCAAGTGGAATAGGCTTACTCCCCAGGCTGGTCTCTTTGACCTGATGCTGTCTGTGTCTTTTGGAAATTCAGAAAAAAAGTTTCTTTCCCCTGGAAAGTTCAGTTAGAATGCAGTGGAATCTCGAGTTACAACCAGCTTAGCATTCAAATAACTTGGGTTATAAGCAAAATTTTAGTTTGTAGTTACAACCAAAGTCTGGAGTTATGAGCCAAAGACCTTCACTTGTAATCCAGATGATCTCAGATACAGATTTAACCCTTAGAGCGTTCTGGAGGAAATATGACAGCATCCTCTCCTGTGTGGGGTTTACAGAGAAACCCTGGGCCATGTCTCTGTAAGGACACTGGGATCTGCCTGTGGACGAGGGAGCCTTGGAAGGTTGTGTAGAGAAGCCTCAGCCCCTACAGACCAACCTGAATTACCATCAGCCCTTGGGAACAGATTGAGTTTGTAAGTCAAGGGTCCACTGTATCTATTTAAGTGACTGTGCAAAAAAAAAAAATCTAGGTATTCTAATATCCCAAATGGAGCATGTGCTGCTGCTTATTTTTCAAAGAAAAATATTGTCATGAGTACAGAAAACAAATGAGCTCATTGCCCAAGGGACTTTTCAGTTGTGGAAGTAAATAAACTTTGTGTAAGGAAACTGATACGAAGAGTGGCTGCACTGTCCATATCTGAATCTTTTGCAATTCACCCTTTTTTGGCATCAAAACTGACCACAAAAACAGGTGTCGTCCCGGAGTCCCTGCACTCTGGGAAGCTGAAGCAGGAGGATCTCAAGCTTGAGCACAGCCTGAGCTGGTGTGAGGCTCTGCGGAGACCTGTCTCAGAGCACACCACATTCAAGCCCAGAAACACAAATGCAAACAAACAGAAAACTGGCCACACCAGGAGTTTAGCTCACTGGCTCTGGCCTCTGCCTTTTGAACACAAAGTCCTGAGTTCAAACCCTAGTACCAAGAGAAGGAAAACCTATCACTGTCTTCCAGGTACCTTTTTACTTTTTCTATCTTTTCTGACACATGCAATAGAGCGTGAAAGAAATGTGTTAGAATGAGACGGTTTGCTTCACCATGAACTCTTTCTTCCCTCCAAAAACTGCAGACGCTGTCTTTCAGTTTGAGCAAATTTGCATAAATCTCTCAATGGTTAAATCTTTTACAGACAAAAAAGTTTGGATATTTTTGTATCACATATTTATTAACATCTCTTTTTCATGTTGAGTCCCTTCTGCCTTTCAATAATATTATCATTTGAACTTTCCTCAGTGGAAAAAAATTAAATTTGAATGTAAACAACTTATTCAGTGGCCTTTATGGTATCATTAATGAGAAAATGAGATTTTCCTGCAGTAAACCTGGGATATCTTACCCTTAGTACCACTTTTCACAGGGCTCTGAAATCCTATAGCCCTGAAGCATTATGTTGACATGAGGACCACGTGTTACTTTGCCTCTCTGAAGCTGGATCTGTCTAAGCATGACCCGCATTAATACCCACAGGTTTTCTCTCCTCCGATCAACAAACTATGTATAAGAAGATCTGTGTGATGATGATATTCTAGGACATTCTGTTTGGTTGATGACCGAGTGGCTGGGATTTTTGTCAGTTCTGTGCAGTGTGCCCAAAAGCTCTTCCTGAGGCCCTGACACACACACCCTTTGCATGGCACTGTGAAGACCGGTCTTTGACCACCGCCTCAGCGCTGATGCTCAGAGCTCTCTTGCTAAATGCTACCATAAAAGCAAATGATCCCACGCAGTACCTGGCTGGGTCAGATGGACAGGGCAGGCCGTCTTCAGTGGATGTCCATGACCCAACTGGAGGTGTCCTGGGTCACTCCTGTCCCCACTGAGCTTCTTTCTTCTGCATTCAAGTTATATCTCTTCCCTGTGTCTCTTATCTTTAAATGCCAGTCACAATGCTCTTCACAGTTTCCAGAGGAGAAGAGAAGGAAAGCACAAGTTTGGTGACCCAGCCCTCCAGGTTCAGGCTGGCCCACCTGAGCTGCTTCCCAGTTGTTCTGTTATGTACACTGTGTAGTTTGGTCCCTCTTCTCCACCTCCCACACAGTAGGCCTTTCTTGTGGGATTCTGAGAATACTACACATGATGTATATTTAGTTTTCAGCAAGCGTAACAGATGTGCAAGCTGCTAGACAATACCTGTTTTATTTTTCCATCTTACAAGGCTTCTTAACAAATGACGACTTTGCTCAATCCTGCAGAATCCAGAGAAAAAATGTTATTCCTTACCATCAGTTTGCAACTACAGTGGCCATAAGACCCAGTTCTGACTGAGGAGAGGTGTGCGGAAGGTGCTGTGTTTGTTCTCCGAGGGCTGTAGCAGCTGCAGTGTACCTGACTTCCGGTTTCCCTTCCGGCCTGTAATGCAGGCGCATGCGCCAAGACAGGGAAGCTGATGGAAAAGTGAGAGGGCAAAGGGCGCAGTCAGTGGAGCAAGGAGATGAGAGTATGGTGTCCCCAAAGCCTCGTAGACATCCTCCTCCCAATGACCTCTCCCCGAGACTCTCCTTAGCTATAAAAGTACAGTTCAACTTCTTTAATGCAGCAGAGTCTTGACTTTTCACAATACAAGTCTCACAGTGATATAAATGTTATTATTTCTGGTTTCTGTGTCTAAATTATAAATTTCTTGAGGACAAGAGCCACAGAGCACCTCACCAGTACATCTACCATCATATAACAATGACATCACAATACAGTGCTACTAAAACCAGGTGTGGCTGTGGCAGCACATGCCTGAGATCCCAACCTCAGGAGGCTGAAGCAAGAGGATTGCTATGAATTTGAGGCCAACCTGGATTCCATAGTGAGATCTTGTCTGAAAAGAACTACTATGATCGCACTGCTGCATTTAAACTGAAACTGAAGGGCCGGGGAGTTAGCTCAGTGGTACCAGTGCCTGTCTTGCAAGCGCAAGGACCCCGGTTCAATCCCCAGTAACCACATACCATACTGGGCATGAAGACTCACGCCCAGCAGCAACCAGTACCACATACCACAGTGCCGGGCGTGGTGGCTCACGCCTGTAATCCCAGCACTCGGGAGGCAGAGGCAGGAGGATTGCAGTGATGTGATTTTGAGGCTGAGCTCAGGGCCAGCCTGAACCACAAAGCGAGACCCTATCTAAAGAAAAAAAAAAAAAAAAAAAAACCTGAAATTGAACTGCTGTTCAATTTGCTGAGAGTGAGAATCATATTCTACTTTCTGATGTGTTCTTACTCTGTGGTATTTCTTTCAATTGCAGCCCAGTGGATTCCTAATTAATACAGCAGACTAACATCACTAGAGTAAACAGATATGTCATATGATTATCAAGTGGCTTAGTCAAATTTGAATTTATATGTTCAGTTGAGAAGAGATTTATTTAAAGGGAAGTTTACAAACTAGATGTCCATTTTCTGAAGCCAGCATAGGGTTTAAAACAAATGTTCACACCTTTGAGCCTTTCATGGTTTCTGTTTACCTGGGGCTAAAGCAGCCCTCTTACTTCTACCAGATGCTGGATACACTTTGTTACCTGCCTGGCTTCTTACTCCTCAAATCCCCTTCTTGTATAGATGTGAAGGAGAACCCCCCCCCTCCCAGAAAGCAATGGAACCAGAGATTGTAGAGAAATAAGTGTCTGGAGCCACTGCTCTCCCCACGGTTGGAGCACAGAGCATCCCACCTGAGTCACTGTTCCCAGGGCTCTGGATTCCCACAGCTCACCCATCCCAGCCCAGACTGGTTTCCTGGCCCTGAAGCCAGGCTGCAGTGCAGGCCTCTCCCAGGCTCCGTGCCTGTGAGGACCCGGGAAGCCTCACGTCTGTCTCCCAGCAGCTCTTGTCAGCACTCGCTTTTTATCACACTGATCCCGGGAGCGGAGCATTCTACCCTCGGTTCCCTGTCATCTCATATCAAGGTAAGGTGACATCATTTTAGTCTCCTAGAGCATCACAGCGCAGAGAGGTGTGAGCGGATGACAGCACCTGTCATGGCGCTGCAAAGAATGATGTGAAATATTGGATTAAACCAGTAGGGCGGCATTAGAGACAGGAACTCATCCCCACAGACTAAGTTCATTTATTTGCACTTTGTAAATGAAGATGTCACATGCCGGCAATCGTTACAGACAATGTCCCCTAATAGAATTAATAGAATTTAAAAATCCCCCACTCAAGACTAGGCCTCAGCGTTCCGCTGCGTTGGGGGCTGCTCAGCTCCAGGCTCACCGCAGTCAGTCACTCAGCACGTGCATCTCATGAATGAGATGGACATGCCAAACGTTTTCAGACAGGGCTCCAAAACTGTTCCACTCTACTCCATGATCTAGTCAAGCCCATGCTTGCTGTTTCATGGGTTGGGTGTAGACACCTCAAAGGAGCAAAAGTAATCTCCTGGTCTCTACTGCATCTAGCAGCAGGTTTCCAAGGCCCAGGAGCACAGTGTTTGCTGTCTGAGCTCCCGTGCAGTCTGTGTCATTGGCCGGGGAGACCAGTCAGTGTGAGAATTATTCAGTAGGGAAAATACCCCAACTATCTCATCCAGTGTGTATCTTTCTGTAGCAGTCTCACACATAGGACATAAGGATACAGGCAGATCTCAAACAGAGAGGTAAAGTTTGCCCTTCATTCTAACAATGAGATGCAAAGTGATCCATCTAGAGTTTTAAGTCTCTCTATTTTATTATTAGGTTATAGTTATGACTTATATCCCCTTTTCCCCCCAAGACCCTTCACTCACAGGTAGGGTTTGGAGAGGTGGCTGGATCACAGGTGTGTGACACAGGATGAGTCCACTCATGGGTTTACTGCGGGGTGTGATGGGAGACGAAGCCAGTGGGAAGAGGTGGGTCACTGTGGACATGGCCTAGAAAGGCTGGCTCCATGCTTCCTGCTGCCATTCTGTGGACTGTTTCTCCTCTGCCATGTTGTCCTGCCCTGAAACTGAAACTATAACCTGTGAGCCAAAGTAATACTTTCCTTTTTAAAATTGTGGATTTCTGATATTGTGTCTCAGAACTAAGAAAGTAATTAAGACAGTTGCTGAACATGAGATACCAATTTTTAGCCTCCCAATTTTGCCCTAAATTGAGGTAAAGTATCTGCAGGTTGTTTAGAAAATAATGCCATCAGTGATGAACACTATGGCTGGAATGATGTGACGCCAATGCCAGCTGTGACAGTCAGGAGTCCAGGAAACAATCATAGAGCCACGGGGCTCCAGAAGCACAACTAGTGTTTGATGTTGGTAAGTCCACAACCTCCTCCCTAACTGGCTTCTGTTTTCCCAGCATGAGGGATATGGAAGCCTGGAAGGAAGAATGTCAAATCAGCTCCTTGCTCAAGGGTGCAATATACTGAATCTCTAGGTTAGCTTGAAAGCATGGACATACTTTTGAAATTGAGGCTTCCAGACTGGGGATTTAGCTCAGTGATTCCGGCACCTGTCTTGCAAGAGCAAGGACCTGGGTTCTATTCCCCAGTTAACCATATACAATACTGGGTGTGGAGACTCATGCCCAGCAGCAGTCAGTACCACATACCACAGTGCCGGGTGTGGTGGCTCACGCCTGTAATCCCAGCACTCGGGAGGCAGAGGCAGGAGGATTGCTGTGATGTGAGTTGGAGGCTGAGCTCAGGGCCAGCCTGAACTACAAAGGGAGACTCTGTCTCAGAAAGAAAGAAAGAAAGAAAGAAAGAAAGAAAGAAAGAAAGAAAGAAAGAAAGAAAGAAAGAAAGAAAGAAAGAAAGAAAGAAGAGAGAAAGAAAGAAGAGAGAAAGAAAGAAAGAGAATTTGAGGCTTCCATTGCATAAATCCAATATGCCTTCCATTCCTGCAGGTCTTGTTTAATGCTCCTCCATGAAGTGTTCTCATTTTCTGTATAGAAGTTTTAGAACTCTTTTCTTACATGTGCTTTTAGGTATTACTGTCACTACACATAATATCTTTAATTTTAACTCATTAGTAACTTGTAATTGGTAAGTAAAACCATAATATCTGCTTTGTATATTATATATGTGCTTTGAACATTTATACATGTTTATGATGTTATGGAGTAAATAATCCAAAATTTCTACCTTCGTGCCCTAACCCTCAGTGTCATGGTCTTTGAAGGTGGCGTCACTGGCTGTCATTAGGTTTAGAATATATTGACAGGTGCTTCCTGCTGATGGGATTAGAGTCACTAGAAGAAAAGGAAGAGAAAGACACAGATCTCAAAAGAAGAGCACGAGATGCACATAAAGGACAGCTGTCCACAAATCAGGAAGCTGTCCCCACTAGAACAGCTCCTACTACAATTTGACATTTGACTTCTGTCTGTTACTTTTCTCATGGCTGGGACAAAATGCCTGACACTCACAACTTGAAGGAGGAAGGGTTTACTTTGGTCCACAACTGGTGGAGGTTATATGGTATAGCTGGCTCATTCCAAGGCATGGTGGGGAGAATAGAAGCAGTCCTTGTCAGGCAGGCAGGAAGTAACTAGTTTGCCTTCTTTCTGTCCCTGTATATTCCACCCAGGCTACATGCCTGTTGATTAGTGCCACCCACACCCATGGCAGAGCTTTCCCTCTTCAATAAACCCACACAGACACACCCAGTACTATGTTAATCGAGCTAGGAAATCAGCCCCAGGCATCACACACCTTTAATTCATATTCATACACTTTTACCCAGGTACTTCCAAAAGGCCCCACCTGTTAGCACACGAAGTTTTGGGGGACATCCTGATATGACCCATAACGATCCTCCACCTCCACAGCTGTGAGGAATGAGTGATCATTGTTGAAGCCATCTAGCATATGGTTTTCCATTACCAAAGTCCAAAAATATATGCCGTTTAGCTCTCTAGCTAAGCATATTTATTGATTATAATAACTTATTTGTAAATTCTCCCGTTTCTTCATTGTAACGGTATCACATTATAGTGGCTTTTCCCTTATCCCTTTCCAGTTGCTGTGGTCCCCTGCAATTTTATTTAAACTACACTGCTATGCAAATAAATCAAGTATATGTTGAATAGGAATAGAGACAGCAAGATGCTTGCCATATTCTGATCTCAGAGGGAAGGCTTCCACATTCCACTCTTAAATATGGTGTTTGCCTGAGGCTATGGTGTTTGCTAGATACTTTTCAAGTTATGAAAGTTTCTTCTAGCCCCAGTTTGTGAAGTTTTTCTAAAATTATGAATACTTACTGGATTTTATGTAAAATGCCTCTATGCAGATGAACCTGTGGGTTCTTTTTTATTCTCTCAGTTACGTTGCTTGAGTTTCACATGTTAAATTGACTTTTCACTGCCAGAAAACACCCAGTGTATCATAACAGAGTTTCTCTTCAGCAATTTTCAAGATTGGATTTGAAATTATTCTGTTTAGAAATCTTACAACTATCTTCATAATGAAGAACAACAGTTTTCTTTGCTGGTATACACCACCAAAGGTTATGCTAACACCTTAGAGCTAATTCTCAGATGATTTCTTTTATTCTCCCTACTCTTTGTGAGCATTTGTAGAAGACTGATAATACCTATTCATTTCATTCTTTTCTTCCTATTTTCTTGTCTTTCCTTCTGTCTGTCTGTGTGTCTTTTTTTTCCCTTGCTCATTATCTTTCGCTGTCTGTCTGTCCCTCTACAGTTGGGAATTGAACTCAGGGCCTCTCACATGCTAGGCAAGTGCTGACTATAACCCTAACCTTTTATTCTTTAAATATTTTGTAAAACCCCCTGAGGAGGGCTGGAGATTTAGCTCTGCGGTTTTGGCATCTGCCTCACAAGCAAGTGCAAGGTCCCAAGTTCAATCCCCAGTAACCACCACCACAATGCTGGGTGTGGTGGCTCATGCCTATAATCCCAGCACTCGGGAGACAGAGACAGGAGGATTGCTGTGAGTTCCAGGCTCTCCTGCACTACATAGTGATTTCAGGGCCAACCTGAACTATAAAGCAAGACCCTGTCTCAGGGAAAAAACAAAACAAAACACTGAGGAGTCTTCTAGACCTGGAGTTATATTGTACAGAGGTTTTTAATTATTCTTCAATTTCTTTAAAAATCAAAGAATTATTAGTGTTCGATATGTCTGCTTTAGTCATTTTGATAATTTACACATTTTTCCTCAAATTTAACCATTTCAAAAAGTTTTCAATTTTACTGAAATAAATTAGTTTATGATATCAAAAAAAGTTTTCAAGTTTATTGAAATAAATTGGTTTATCATATTGGTTTATGATATATATTATGAAATAAATTGGTTTATGAAATTTTTAATAAATGTTAACTGCCACTGAGATTTGCTTCACAGTCGCTATTATTGTTGTGCCTGCTCTACTTTTCTCAGATCTGTTTCATAGGAATTGTTAAAGTTATATGTCCTTTTCCAATGAATCATTTATTATTACTAGTACTATTGAACTTAATTATTTTTATTTGGTTATAGCTTTTGAATTATTTTCATCTTTTAATTTTCCCACATGTATTTAGGGTTAATTTGAACTTTTTTGAATGTTTATCTGAAGGACTAGATCATAGATTTAGCATAAGGCTACAGGGTCTTCAATGCTATCCATAGTTTCCACATGCACAATAATTTATTCATTACCTAATTCTTTAGTTTTCTTTGATGCATGAATTATCCAGAACAGTGCTTTTCCTAAATTTCCAAACCTATAGGAACTTTGTCTTGTGTTGTTGTATTTCTTTCCAGTTTAACTAATTTCTGGAAATACTTGTGCCTCCTATTTCCTGATTTCAACCTCTGGGATCCCTGAGTGAGGTGAGGTGAGTGTGGTGCTGCAGGACACACGCTGTGCCCCGGCTCGGATGCTGCTCTCTGCACTGCCGTGACACTGCCCACGCCATGGACACCCAGCTGAAGCCATCTGCCTCACATCGCCAACAAAACATGCATGGGATAGACAGGAGATCACTAAGGTGTCCAAGTTGGGGCCTCTCACTGATGCTGGGGCCACGTCTGACAACAGCATAGTCTGACCTCTGTGATCTGTCTCTGGGTGTTTTGTCCCACACAGTCTCTACCCTTAAGAATTTGGTGACAGAAAGCAGTGGAGGTGATGCGTTCTCATTTTGAAAATTAGATTACGAGGAGACTGTGACCTCCTTCTTGGCCACCTTCCCTCATCATGAGGATCTCTGTCTACCTCTCACCCATTCTCTCTCTCTCCTTCCTCTCCCTTTCTCTCTTTTTCTCTCTTCCTCTTCTCTCTCTCTCTCTCTGTGTCTGTGTGTCTGTCTCTCTCTCTGTCTCTCTGTCTCTCTCTCTGTGTCTCTCTCTCTGTGTCTGTCTCTCTCTCTGTCTCTCTCTCTCTGTGTCTGTCTGTCTGTCTCTCTCTTTCTCTCTCTCTGTCTCTCTCTCTCTGTCTCTGTGTGTGTGTCTGTCTCTCTCTGTGTCTGTCTCTATGGCTCTGTCTCTCTCTCTCTCTGTCTCTGTCTGTCTCTCTCTCTCTCTCTCTGCTGTCATGGTAGGAGAAGAACCAGGCAGCCACGCAGCCCCCACATTAGGCTCACCACTTTGGGGGCTCCAGCATGTGGTAAGAGGCTCTAGTGTTCCATGTCACCATCATAACAGAAGCATGTGACAGACCAAAACTGCTATATCACAAGCCAGGTTGTGGGAGAGAGAAGGGCCAGTGCCTCATTGACCCCGAAGGGGGCAGCCCCAGAAGCCTGAGGGTTTCTCACTCAGGTCTCCAGTGCCTAAAGCTTCAAATGTCACCTAAGAGAGCCACGCTGTAGCCCAGGACACGAAGACTGCCACTGGGTGAACTGCAGGTGGGCCGTCTGAGCCAAGCTCTGAGGAGCTAGGAGGTGGGTAGCTGGACCCCAGCTTTCTTCTGCCTAAGGGCCTCAGTCTGCCCAGGCAGAACTTTCCCACATGGTCACTCCCACACACACAGTGTCCTTGTTTGTCACTTGGAAAATGACCAGAAGTCAGTTTGTCAGGGAATCTCCTGTTTCCAGGATGAAATACAGGGAGAGGAACTGATGAGAAGATAGATCTGTTTTGGCTTCTGGCTCTGGATAGTTTGGTCCATGGCCACACCCCGAGGGGACAAATGACCAAGACAGGAGTTATAAAAGAGAAAGCTATTCCCTTTTGGCAGCTGGGAAGCAAAGAGAAAGAGAGGAAGAGAACAGCATGACAATGTCCCCTTAAGACCACCTTCTTAGCCATCCAACTAACCCCCACCAACTCCCACCCCCTTGAAGGTTCCTCCGCTTCCCGATAGTGCCAAGGCTGGTGACCAAGACACAACACATTGCTGGGGCGCATCAGATACAAACTGTAGCAGCCAATGTCAATTCTGGGGACTTCTGCCCGCTGTCATCTCAAACTTCACATGACTGAGGATTATCTCACCCCTAAAACACTATCAGGCAGTTCACCCCAGGCACACAGAGCAATCACACTACTGTGCTGTATATTACAAAGAAGTCAAAACTATAAAATCTATTTTAAAAAAACTTTTACCTATACAACTCAAAGAATGGCCTGTAAATAATCTGTTGTGGTTATTGTTGACAGTTGCAGGGAGGAGGAAGTGGAAACAAAGTTGATCAGAAGTTCTGAAAGCCTTTTGCCCACTCTGACACAGACGGGCAGCAGAGGATGTGGCCAGCACCGTCCTCATTTGAATCAGATGGAGCCTTACATGATATCTCTGTGCTGCTGTCCCAAGTCCATAAAGCCAGGGCTCAGATACCATCAGAAATGTATAGTCTGTCCTCCCAGGAAGTAGTTTGAGAAGCACTGACCCTGACCAGTGGGCATGTGTGCTACTCTAGGCTGGTGTCCTCTGTGGATGTCACTCTAGCGGTGCTGTGCAAACTTACACAGCTGCTCTGCTGCCAGACTGCACATGGTCCCAATTGCTACACACACTCTGGTGGGAGTGTCTCCCTAGAGACCAGCTTCTAAGGGATACAACTGGCCGTGAGAAGACTCGGGGAGCAGCATGTGGGACTGCGAGCTGACAGACTGAAGAGCACACAGTCAGATTCTCTCTTTGCAGGGAAAAAGCAGAGCTTGTAGGAGGTGGGTTCAGCTCAGCAGTCCATGGTGCATCCTGGAATGTACGTTGTTTCTTCATAACTTAGACCAATGCAGGTAACTCGGCCCCTGAGTTTATCTCTTTTAGGTAAGGTCACCCTCTTGTATTTCATTTATTTTGTAAGAAGTGATTTAAAGTATGATGAATGGTTAAGTAAAAACAAATTATTTTCAGTGTCAGGAATAGAACTCAGGACCTTGTGCTTGCCACACAGGCATGGTGCCACTGAGCTACATCTTTGGCCCAAGTCAAAATTTTATTACATTAAAAGATATATCATAATCAGTCCCCCTCAGATTCCTCTCCCTGTCTTTAACCATACCTGCCAGGCTTTCTGCCACTTTCTGAAGCAGCTCTGGGTATCCTCCTTCATGAGTATCTTTACCAGGTGTGAACAAAAACACAGGTGAGTACCAGCCCCCAGCAAGGCAAGCTGTTGAAACATTCCAACGTGTCTTCATCCACTGTGCTACTAGAGCTGCGCCCTCAGACTTCTGACTGCTCCCCAAAGTCATGTGACCACAGGAGGTAAAGCATTGTCAATTCAGGTTGCTGAGGCTCCTGTAACGGGCAACTTGCAGGAAACTTGTAGGTGATGAGAAAAACAGGGTAAGTGTAATTGGACAGAAAATGTACGTGTGTGTGTGTGTGTGTGTGTGTGTGTGTGTGTGTGTGTATGTGTGTGTATGGGGGGGGGATCTGAAGGTTGTGTCATTTCTGAAAATCACATGATATTTTATCACACCTCCTGTCTCTCATCTCAGTCTGCCCACCACACTCTGCCTCCCAAAATTGCATCTGAAATCGTAACTATTTTGTCTTAAATAAAGCATGTTGAAACTCTATTTTACTTGCTTTTTTTTTTCAAGACAGGGTCTCACTTTTGTTGTTCAGGCTGGTCCCCACAACCCGGCATTGTGGTATGTGGTACTGATTGCTGGTGGGCATGAGTCACCACATTGTGGTGTATGGTTACCGGGGATTGAACCCTGGCCCTTGTGCTTGCCAGGCAAATGCCAGAACCACTAAGCTAAATGCCCAGCCCAAAGTGCTCTCTGTTTTAAAATTCTTGAAGCATGCTGGGGATCCATAGCTGTCCTCCAGGCTGTGGACACTGTGGAGGTTTGGGAATCAGCATGCTGATGGGAGTCCTGGCTGGAGTTTAAGATCACCCAGCACAAAGTGCTTTCAAAATCTACCCATGCATTTGGCCCCAACTCAGAGAAACTGATTGAGTTGGCCTGGGGAGGAATTCAAGTATTGTCTATTTCAGAAATTCACCGAGATATTATAATGTGCAGCCAGGGTTGAGAAAGTGCAGCTCACAGTTTGCCTGAGTTTTGCTCCTTGACCTCATACGCCCCGGGGCCAGCAGCTATTTCAGATGTGTCTGCGTCCAAAAGCAATTTAAAAGGACAGCCGCTATTATCACCAGCTCACAACTCATGAAGAGTTCTAGTAAAATTACATTCTGGAAGCAGAAGTCAAAGGACAAATCGGAATCTATTTAAAATTACTCTCTAGCTGCACGGCCACAACGGCAGGACTTTGAGCTACTCTACAAGGTCCCAAAACCTTCTTGGAGAGTTTCTGTGGCCTGCCTTATTGTCTGTGCCAAACTATAGTCAAGAGGAAAGGAGTGTCCGATGATTCCAGGCCAAGAAAGCAGCAAGAAGGGGTCCCAGGGGTGGCATCGTGGGCAGCATAAACCACATGGACTCAGCTGGGGTGCAGCCCCAGGGACCCACACCAGCGCTGAGGAAGCTCCTGAGCCAGAAGAGGGGTCTACACCCGCCTCCCAGAATGCCTGCCTATAGGCTTGGGCAGATATCACACTTGATTCTCAGCTTCTGCTCTCCTAGTGAAAATCCCATTACCTCCACTACCAGAACATCAAGCAAAGACTGGCACTTTGTGTAACAACAAAAGCATCAGATAACTTGCTTCCCTAGGTAGCCCGAGGCAAAGCCATTTTATCCCACTTTCTTCATAGAGCATAGACAGAAAGAGGGCTAGGTACTTCAGGGCAGGGAAATTTGAAAAATAAATTACATCTCCACAAGACAGAAGGAGGTTTATAATTATACTGGACACAAACAGATAGTATAAATGTGCCACTAAAATACTGGAAATTTACCATCGCTAGATAAAGGCAGAAAGGGAGATAAAACCGGGATGGTGATGTGCACTGCTGTGGAGATCTTGAAGCTGATTTCCGAAGCACCAAGCTGCCACGGGAAGTGGTAATTTAATGAGGACAGCCAAAGCCAATCTCTATTGGGGAAGCGGAAGTGGCAGTGCAGGAGACTCCCAGAGATAGACCTAAACCGGGGCGGGGAACCTGTGCAAATCAGGCCAGCTTTACCCAGAAAACTCTAACATTTCCTAACCTTTGTTTTCCACTGCACACAGATTGCACAGTCTCCAAGGATTTTGCTGATTCCTCCAAGAAATGCATTTTTTACTAAAAATCTCTAAATGTGAACTTTTCATTCTGCCTTCATACATGTTGCTGGGTTGTGGGAGAACCCCATTACCTGTATGATCTACGGCAGAGCAGAAACTTGGCATTTAACTTACGCCACATCAGAAGAACCTCATTAAAATTCTGAATGTATACAAACATGGCTTATACCGCTAATATTTTGGCTTCTACTTTCAGGGGTTGGCAGAAGATTCATGGCACTATATCATTAATTCCTTAAATATTCCTGTTTTCTTCTCATCATTGGTATATCATCAAATAAATGAGTTCAAACCCAAAATTTTGTGACAGAAAGAGCCATATGATTGATTTTTTTTTTCTCAATTTGTAACTTCAGGAAATGTTTTGAGCGATTTTGTTCAATTTACTTTGGCTCGCCATCCCATAATTGATTAGAGGAGCACGTGACTATTTATGACTATAATTATGGTTTCTGGATGTAGAACAAGAGCATTTATCTCCTTCTTCATTCTCTTCTTTACAGTGACCTGGCTTTGAATTTAAATATGCTTGTCAGTAATTTCCCTAAAAGCAGTTTAAATGCTCTAAAAAATGTACTCAGAATTGTTAAGAAAAGAAATTGCTTTAGGGATCTGACCTCATCAGCAAAGACCACTTGGTGCACAGGGCCCATTCAGGCAGCAAGACGCAGAGAGAAATTAGGATCGCGAGAGCAGAGGCTGAAATTCATTCCAATTAAAGTTACTTGCCTTGGCTGAAGGTTTAATTTTAAATTACAAAGAAGGAAACAGTCCAGGTAAAACAGCTCTTACCTCATTTTAACTAACACACCGATTGCAGGCACGCAGTTCTGAGCTGGGGGGGGGGCACTTGTCTAATGTTGGCGAACTGACGCCCCATCTCTGCCTCTGGCGCCCCCTCTCTGCCCCGCACTCCAATGGCCGGGCCGCCATGCAGTGTGACGATCTGAATTTTAAAGCGGCCTGAAATCCCAGCTCCGGAGATCCAGTCTCCCTAAGCTGGTTCACTTGCTTCTTCTCTAATGCTAATTGTGCAACAGTTGTACACCAGACAGCCACACCGGGGTTACCTGTGCTCAGTGCCGGCGTCACGCACAGCCCGCCCCCAAGGTGCCGCTGTCACTCCTAGGGTCCGCTGTCCACTGATTGCAGGCTCTGATTTCGGCAGAAGCAGCGGCCGGCCCAGGGGCTGCCTGGCTTTCACGTGGCCCTGCTCTGGTCACTGAAGTCACACTGACGGAGTCCCGGGTCATCTGCTGCGGAGGAAGCAGGACAAGGCCCACCTGAGATAAACATGGAAACACCCTGCAAATCTTACTGCTTATTTTAACCTGAATTTAAAAACCGCAAGGTTAGCCCCAAACCCTCTCCAGCGGTTTCTCACTAAAGCTGCTCTGTGGTTTCTGCAGTACACTGGGCTGGGGGTCCTGAGCTCTGCATGCAAGCACGGAGCTGGCCCAAGAAACCTGGGGACTCTGAACTGCCCGGCTGACGCCTGGCTGCGGCATGTGGCCCGTGCAGTGGCTGGAGACACCAAGAAAACCCAAGAGCTCAGGGAGAGGAGGGCAAGGCCACGCCTGTCCTGGAGACTCACGGAGCTCTGCAGAGGCTCACACTGCCCCCAGGCGGCCTTGGGAGAGATTTATCCAAGTAAAAGCAAAGGAGGCTGGGAGCTCTTGCTAATGACCTGAATCTAATCCAGCCGTGGAGGGAGCTTCAGATCACGGCTAAGGGGCACCAGAGAAGTCAGTCAGTCAAGCCAGAAGGCACGAGGCTTTCAGGATGAACAGCCCCCTGTCAGTCTCTGCAAATCAATTGTAGGTAAAAGAAAAAAGGTGGAAAAGAAGCAACAGGAAGTAGAGAGTTGAAAGAAAACTGCTTTCTTCAATAGACCAGAGAAAACCAACGAGACAGGTGGATCTTAAACTATGGATTTTATTTGTGTCCTGAGTCAAACAAACCAATGCAAAAAAAAAAAAAGATCTCTTTGGGGGTTTAGGGTTTCTTTTTTAATGTACTGAGTTTCTTGGTATACTTTAGATGGCATTTATGATCGCATTTATCATCCAGAGTTTGCACCTGTGCCTGATAGACATTGATTCTTATTTTGAAGCAGTGTGGAACTACAAATCAGATGGTATTAAGAAACTACCAATTTTTTTGATATGTCATTGAGGTTTATTGTGAAGGGGAAGTTTATTCAAGATGTAGAATATTCTCAGTGAAATGATAGATTCTCCGAGATTTGTTTCAAAATATTCCAGAAAAATAAAGTAAGATTAGGAATAAGTAAAAGGGTCCTGGAAGGTTGTGTAGTCAAGAATCTGGGAAATGGCCTCCAGGGATTTATTACACTGGTCTTTAGATTTGTGTATGTGAATATATCTAGAGTAAATTTTTGAAATCTGCTGAGTTAGCTGGGAATAAATGATGATTGAAGTTACATGTGCTGTCCTTACGCAGCCTGTGGCCAGCTTTTAGTGTGCGTGCTTCTGTTCACACCAAGACACGCATGTGTGTCACGTCTCTTGTTGCTGTCCACATGACTGCCTTGTGCACACACTGAACATCAAATTCTACAGAAGCACAGGCTGTGGAGCGGTGACGGCTCCAGGAACCCAGGGTCCGCAGTTCTACTTTACAGCCCAGCAGTACTGGGGGTTGTTCTGCCTTCTCTGCTAAAGTCTGTTCCCTTTTCATGGAAGGAAGTCAGCACAGTGGTGTTGTCTGGGACACTTAAAATGGAGCTGCACCTGTCTCTGAGAAGCGGCTGTACACAGGGCCACTACTCCAGGCCTCCTGGCTGTGGACGAAGCCAAAGCATAGCCCCCTGAGAACTTTCCCGCCGACCTTCCCTCCACAGTACCCAGAGACTGAGACATATCCTACACCCCTTTTGCAAGCCAGCCTAACTGCTGCCAGTACCAGCCTCGATCCCTGATAGCCAGTGTCAGTACCTTGTCACCTCCCCTGCAACACGTCCACCATCTTGTAACTTGTAGCAGGTTCCCAGAAGTCCTTGTGTCTCCATCATAATTAGACCCCATGAATGTAACTTTCCTTACTCTGTTTGATCTGCCTGATTTCATCAATAGTTCACGCCTTCTCTGTTCATCTCTACAATATGAACAGACAGAAAATAAGTGTGTGGAATGTCTGTGGGCCTTCTTAATGGAAAGTTTCCTGAACACCTCTCAGTACACTTCTCTGCTGCTTGTGGGTGGGAGCTCAACTCTCTTTGATAATATAGACTCCTGGGTTTGAATGCTGAAGGCGAAATTGACAGTTTTTAATGAAATTCCAGAAGAGTAGAACCCGCACATGAGACCATATTTATTAGACCAGAAATGAAAACTAATCAGCACTTTCTTGTGAAATGGGCACCAGTCTGCTCTGATTTTCTTGTTTATTTTGTAAGGAATACACTGACCAAAACATAATCACTAGTTTACAAAAGACTGAAGATTAGAGGAAAGGAGAATGTCCAAATGGAGGGTAATAAAAATATTCTTCACTGATTTTTAAAATCCCAAGAAATAGCTTTAAAATCTTTCTCCAAACGTATTCTGTAGTGTTTTATATTTTGTTTTATTTTGTTCAGGGGTAAGGAAGGACATAAATAAACATAATACATTTTATAATCTTCCCTGTTAATCATGCAATTTATGTTTTATTCTTCTCTTTTTTGTTTCTGTCTATTTGGTTTTGTTTTGTTTTTGAGACTCAGTCTCACTACACAGTTCAGACTGGCCTTGAATTGCTGAACAGTCAAGGCCGGCCTGTAACTCATGATGATCCTCCCGCCTCAGCCTCTTAACTATACCTATGTTTCTGAAGCAAGACCACGTTATGACATTAAAAAGTGCTAAAAACTCACCGTATTCTTTTCAATGACCAGAAGCTGCCATTTCTGCCCCCCTGGGAGGAGGGCTATCTTTGCATCCCAGGTCAAAAGAATGGCAACAGGTGGAAACTCCCCTATGATCACACCTGTGGCCCTCTAGGGGCAGAGGCGCGGGGTCGCACCCTGCCCAGCTGGCGACAGAGGGACACCCTCCACCTCCCAGTCACTGCAGCCAGTTAGCCCCTGGCTCTTCTGCTTGATCCAGATGGAAACTGCAAATTGGTACAGTGGGGCTCTGTCAGCAGTCCACATGCCACCCGATCCCATGATGCCAACAGCTCACATAGCGGGCTGCCGTTTGCTGCCACTATCTGGTGCCGGCTTGTGCCCAACACTCTCTCAGGCGCTGGTCTCTGCTGCTGGTCACAACCACACTGTGCACACTGTTCCAGGTAAAGGCCTTGCACACTCACAGGCAGTCTGGAGCCCACGCTCCAGGAGAAATAGTCACCAGGGGCTTACAGGTCGCCAAAGCAGTTTCTGTACAGGACCTGCAGAACATGGGTTCAGCACACAGGAGGGAGCACCCAGAGTCCCCAGCAGCAGCAGTTTATGTCTCACTGTCAGGGACAGCCCCATCGGGGTACAAGCTCCAGATGGGACAGTCAGGCAGGCACCTCGGTGGTCCAAGCTGCTGGGAACCTACTAGACCACCGAGGCGGCCTGGGTGCTGCTTACAGAGGGGTTGCAGGCCTGTGGCTGGTCCAGGCTGGGCTGACATCAGGGAGTTTTCTGGAAGGCTGGCATGGGTGTTCACAGTGACCCAGAGAGTGACGCTCCTTTTTCCAAAAAGGCAGCAGCAACATCTGGCATGGCCGGAGTGGGCCTGGCACCCTTGTTGGAGTGGGATGGGAAGGCGGGGCCACTAGACAGGACACCGGAAGGAAGGGTCCTCATCTGTTGGAGCAGGGAGAGAGCAGAGAAGTGAGCAGAGCAGTGCCATAGCTGTCAGCCAAGTTACACCTTCAGGTGACCCTTAGATGACATGCTCGGGGGGGGGGGAGCCCTGCCAGCAGGGAGCACCAGGGCACAGGTGTGAAGGAGCACTGTGGGGAGCAGGGGTGGGCTAGGGACCCACCTGCGCCCTGTCACCTGCCTAGAGAGTCCCTCCTACCTCCTGTGCATCCTCTGTCTCCATTCTGGTGGGAGTCTTTTTCCTGGCTTGTACACCCAGACCTGAGAAGGCAACACCCATCCAGGCATGTCTCAGTGACTTCAGGCCTCAGTGTGCTTTGGTGAGTGACAGTCACTGGAGGACTGGACACATGCCTACCCAACCCTAAGTCCTAGTAGGGTTGGAGGGCAGGTGCCATCTTACTGCCCCATCCCTGTGCATGGCACAGAGTACATCCTGAAAATTACAGTGACAGTGAGGTACCCTCCCCAGAGAAACACCCTTCTGCAGACCGTGCAGAGGCATAGCATCCCTCCCTGGGGAAGGTGCAGGGAGGGGCATGTGTTGACGGCGTTTCCGGACCAGGTGACTTTCCTCACCTGTGCAGGCAGGTGCAGAGGCCCAGGGAGAGGTATGAAGACAGGAGGGTGCAGCGGGACACACTTTTTTTTTTTTTTTTTTTTTTTTTTTGAGACAGGGTCTCGCTTTGTGGTTCAGGCTGGCCCTGAGCTCAGCCTCAAACTCACATCACAGCAATCCTCCTGCCTCTGCCTCCCGAGCCTGGGATTACAGGTGTGAGCCACCATGCCTGGCACTGTGGTATGTGGTACTGATTGCTGCTGGATGTGAGTCTCGATGCCCAGTATTGTATGTGGTTACTGGGGAATCGAACCCAGGCCCTTGTGCTTGCAAGACAGGCGCCGGAACCACTGAGCTAAATCCCCGGCCCAGGACACACTTTTGACTCCAGCTCTTTGAGAAGGCGGGAGGCTCTCGAGTCCCAGGATAGCCTGGCATCTTGGGGATTTAGGAAGACCCTGTCTCAAAATTTAGAAAACAAAAGTGAAAGAAGACTGGAGATGGAGTGCAGCACAAAGGCCCTGGTGTCAGGTCCCTGTCACAAAAAAAAAGAAAAGACCACCATCCCACAGTCTGCTTGCTGACTGCTGCCATGTCTAGATCTCTCCCCAGCACTACACCCAAGGGGTCCGCAAGAGTTAGTGCAATGAGGCCCACCTCGAGGGGAAATCCTGAGAGCCAGGGAAGCCAGCTGACTATCCAGGGAACATTGCCAGTGAGGGACAGACAGCCCTGGGCAACCTGGGCACCGTGCTGCCCCCCAGATCTGTCTGTACTGCAGATGCATCCACATCCAGGAGAGCCGCCAAGAGAGGCCCAGGAGCAGGACATTTCCTCCTAATCTACATAATAAACAGGCCCACGTGGGCTTGTCTTCCAGCCTGCAGAACTGGACCTTCTCTCAACACATCTCAGTAAGTGACTACTGAGATCAAGAGAAAAGTTTTTACCAGGCACATTTGAAATATCTGCATAATCTATGTAATCACTAGGAAGTAGTTAATTAATGAAGATATGGAGAAGAGGACTCTTATTCTTATAAGGTACTATCAGAATAGGAGCTCTGCGACCCCTGCAGGAGAAGTGGCCTAGGTGCTGTGTGCTCACTATGGCTTCACCACTTTCTCCCTGTCCCTCCCTTTCCTGGTGAGACTGTCTGCTCTCTCCCCTTCTCTGTCAGCAGCATTTAACTTTCTGTTTGATTTTTACAGGGGCTCATAGCTAAGTGTTTGCCTTTAGTCTCAAAGGAGGCTTTGGACATGGACATTCCAGCAGTACTGCCACTGGCCAGGACGGACCCACATTTCTGCAGAAGCTGAAGGAGGAGGCATCCATCCTATGGGGTAGATGTAGGGAGGAGCTGCTGAAATCTTGACCACTCTTAAAACTGGCCAAGTATATTTTGTACAGAGCCATGCACGAGTCTTCTGGGGGCCAGGCACAGAATGTCACAGTTCAAACATAAAATGGACCCAAAAGCCTCACAGGCAGGGATCATGGGAGGTGACAGTGTCATGGCAGTGGTACAGCTGATGTGCTGTTAGGAGGTGAGGCCTGGAGCTGTTGAACTTGATGTGCCAGTTTCTGTCTACAAAGTGGACAGACAGTGAGCCTGTTTCTGAGGCTGGAGCGAGTGCTGAAAGAGAAAACGCTGGTTGGGCCACACGCCCTGTCCTCACACACCCAGGGCACTTGTCTGGCTCTGCATTGCTAGCACACTCTGCCACTGCCCTGTGGCTACAAGGACCGAGACACTGGCTGAAAGGAGACGGGGCAGAGCGGCTCTGACTCTGGCTCTGGCTGGCACAAGGGGTGGGTCCTCATGGAAGCAACCAAGGCTGCCCTCTCTCGGACCCACTGGATGAGTTTCCTTCCTTCTCCTTGCTCAGGCCACTGCTGCTTCCCATGTAGGGGTGAGGCTCTCAAAGCATCACCTCTGAGGTCTGAGGAGGGGAGAAACAGAGCACCCTTAGCACATGCACCAGACACGAGTCAGGGTGGGACGTCCGCAGGCTCAGCAGCCTGAGCGGATGCAGACAGTCAAGAGGGCCACACTTTGGCCAGGGCACTGGCCTGACTCCAGCCCAGGGAGGGCGACTAGCTGGCCACTCAGGCCTCTGCATGGATGCAGTTAGCTCAGGTCGGGCTTCACAAGGCCCATGGAGAGCATCCCATAATGCAGCCTCGGTTCTTTTCCAAAGCCATAACTGCTTTAAAAAAAAAATCCCTTGAGAGGATAGAAATATCTGGGAAAAGGTGGCCTCTGCCGACTGCTAGGTCACCATCGAGGTTCCTGTCACAAACCACCGTCTATTAATCACCCTGCCAAGAGCAATTACAAAGCGGGCATTCTGTAGAGGAAGGTCACGCTTCTGTGCTGTGTGGAACATGAGAGCGAGAGGCCTGGCAAGGGCACTTCAGGAAACACTGATCCTTCATCTCCCACTTCCCTTCTCAGGAAGAGAACTAGGTGTGTGTTTCATTCTGCCATCTGATAAATATTTACAAGACACAGAACTGCGGAAGGGAAACATTGAAACAATAAGCATTTAGGAATAAAAGTACTGTGCAAACACTTAAGCACTGAGCAATTAAGAGAAAAATCATTAAAAGACAAATGCAAACCTTAGCATCTGTTTCCACACTCCCAGAGACTAAGGGAAGAGGCAGTCCCCACCGGAGCATAAGGAGGAGTCTAGATGGGACCGGAGTCTCGGGTGGCCTCCCAGCAGAGAGCTTCTGGAATGGGCTGGAGCGCGAACCTTGGAAAACTTGAGTAGCACAAAGGAGAGGAAACCACTCAGAAAAGAGCTGAACTAATTAGGAGTTAATTTATTTTAGAGAAGAGATTAGAACAAAATGTGAGAACTGTCTTGAATGAGGAAGATCAGAACCATATCCACTATGTTTTGACCCTTGCCTATCATTGGCTAGCACCAGAGCATACCCCTGGATGACTTTAATGAAAGGTGATTTCAGAGTCTAAGTGTCCCAGGACCTCATGCTCGGTCTGTCTGTGCACCTGGGCTCAGGGGAGCCTTGCGTGTGTCTGGAAGCCCCAGCAACAAGCTCTCTTGAGCAGGGGCTGCCTACGAATGGGACCTGACTTCGAATCCCACCATCTCTTCTGTTTAGCTTTCAAATTCCTCGGAAATGGCATCTATCTGTGTATGCTGCATCAGACGTCTGTGTCCTGTTGCTGAGGGCTGTGTCCTGGCCCTGCCACAGGTCAGAGCAGACCCTGCAGAAGGAGAAACGCCCATATTCAGGTAGCCTCCAAGAAGTGGCTCTTACATGGATGCAAAACCTACCCTGCGCCCGGCATTTGCTATGTGTTGAGCAAGATGCACATTATTGCCACCTTCGGGAAACCTGAGCCTGCACAATATCACTCAGCTCCTACGACATCCAACCTGTGGGAAAGGGGGAGTCACAGGGGGCTGCAGCAGGGAAGATAGAACTAAAACAGGGCTTGAATTAAAGCCTCTATCAGTGACGAGCATTTCCGACTTAATGAGAGGTGGATACGACTCAAGGGAGGGGGAAGAAACAGGCAGGGCCTGGCCTGATCCTGAGCCTCCTGCATCCCTGAGGCTGTGGGTGCAGGGGGATCCCCAAGGCTGGTGTCTGGGGGAAGCTCATGAGGATCTCGGGAGCCACAGAAGCCAATGCTCTGGAGACAGACAGCATTCACAAGACACTGAGTCAGGGGTCCGTCTGTATGTGAGAGACAGGGAGGAAGAGGACATCGAGCCAAGTGCAAGCCCAGGCTCAGAAACAGAGCCAGCACCCAAACAAAGGAGAGAGCAGGACAGCAGGGCTCACGTTGGGTGGGGGCTCTACCTGAACTCCAGTAGGACAGCAGAGCAGCAGATGGTGGTGGTCGCCCCTCCAGAGGTCACCCCGAGTTTCCCCATGGCTATTCCTATGTGGACAGAATTTATGCAAAATGAAATTAAATCCTGAAGCCATAATGAGATCGCAACAGTATTTCAGCGATGCCTGTGGATTGGGATTTAACTAGCCATGCGGTGCCTTCTCGTGAGCACTACTTAACCTTCCCAATTACCCTGTCATGGAAGCTTTAAATTATGTAAATTGCCCAGTGTAGCACAGACCTAGGGATGTTGAGCTAGACTAGGGCCCAGGCTGTCGGCTTTTAGTTACATCCCTGAAGAAAAAGCAGACAGAAGTGCTCCAGCAGCAGCAGGAGGACAACACTCCCAGGGCACTGCCATGTGGACATGGAGATCGCCATCTTTCCAATGTCCGTATGGAAGATTGTTCAGCTTTAGTCTAACATAAAATCTGAGTGATCAGGGTCCCTGAGAGCTATGCGCATGTGCAGCACTTGGGAACCAAGAGTCAAGGCTCCACAGATCTCTTCCCCTAAACCCTCACACAGTCGCAGAGGTGGTTAGTTCTAGTGTGTGTGGGGCTGGGATTAAAGATGTGATTTTTACGGCTTGTGCTTAGCTGTCCCCCAAAGCCTCCTTCTAATGAGGTGGAGCTATTTTGGCTGAATCTAGACTGTGTGATTCATGGTATAAAGCTAGGTCCGAAGGCATTAGGGTTCAAGGTGTGAGTCCTGTCTGCCATAAGTCATTTGGATAAGAGACAAGGGCGGAGAGACGCAGTTAAGTTCCCTTGTGGCTTTTTCTATCTTCTGGCACTATGAACTGCTACCCCTCTGTCACCCTGCCTTGGAACTAGCCAATTACAACTGAAGTCTCTACGAAGAGTGAGCTAGATACACCCCTCCCCTTTAATTCTAGGTGTTGGGCATTTTGTCTTGGCCATGAGAGAAAACTAAGACAGGGACACAGGATTACTGGCGTGATGCCAGGATTAGGGGTGTCCCACGGGTGTAAGCACTACTGGTCCCAAGGGCAGGTGGCCTTAGAGGACACCAGAGGCAGAAGGGGCCCTGCTGCCTGGCTGGCTGCCACTGTGTTGTGCCTTCTGCCTGCTCTGCCTGCTCTGCCTGGAGCCGGCTGACTATGTTCTGAAACCACTGAACAAGCCTTTCCTCCCAAACTTTCGGTGTCCAGTTCTCATCTCAGCAATGAGAGAATATGTAACAGATGGGAGCTCACGGTATGACATGTCATGGACACACAGCCCGTGTGCAGGGTGGACTCACCATCCTCGAGGATGGTCTGCACGGTGGCATAGTCCCTTTCGCTTCTCTGTGTTAATAATTCCACAGTGGTGCCCACCACGGAAGAAGAGCAGCGTGGCAGGGTTTTGGGCATCGGGGGCTGTGGGGCACAGCAGAGGCCGCTTCTTGCTCCTTGCCCCTGGGTTGGGGGCTGGCTGTGGTGACAGGATTGGCCCCAGCGCTGACCTCACACACAAAGACTACTCCTGGATCCGTCTCTCCAACCCTGCCATTCCTCACCCAAATCTGCTAATTCTGTCCCTACTCACCCTTCTAGCTACCGCAGTACCTCTCCATGGGTCTCCACTGTCCTGTTCTTCATGACAAAGTAAAACTGAGAAAGAAAGGCCTCAGCACAGCTGAGGGGAAGACAACTTCGGCAGAAAGTGCCGAAATGTTTTAGAAATAAACAGCAAATAACAGAGACAGTGCATATTTCCCAAGACAGGATGGCGAGTCACACAGAATGTATTTTTAATCGTGTGGAGTGGCGGGGAAGCCGTGTACGCAGAGCGCGCAGGGGAACGCTGTGGTTAGGAAGCTTGCGTGGTGGCGGTCCAGAAAACGTATTAAGAAGTGAAAGATCACCAACCAAGACCAAAGCCCAGGGCTGTGCTCTGAGCAGGCCTTCCGGTCGCTGGGCAAGCTCTGCTCTCCGCGAGAGCTCATCAGACTCCGGACCTACTCCCTTCTCCATTCTTGTCTTTGTTTTCCAGCCGCGTCTCCCTGGGCTGCTGACCTGAAGTCTGCGTCCTCCGTGGACTCCGTGCCCGACCCAGAGACCCTCACTGACGTGGGCCCTGCTCTCGTGGGGGCGGGAAGGGGACAGGGCCGCGGTCACCGTGCTGGGTCACATACAGGAGTGGCAGGCCTCCAAAGTGCTCCCTGGAATAACACTGAAAATTCTGACTTCCCCGTCCAGAAAATTCAGCAGCCCAAAATCATGGTGGCCACACACTTTTGCACCCCTTTCTTCTAGGTTGTGGTTACTCACAGCCTGTCTGTACCCCGCCACCCCTCACCTCCACACACACCCACCCCTCCCTTTCTGGGACCAAATCCCCATCACCGCCTGTAACGTGCTCCAAAGCCCAGGGAAAGTTCCCAGGTTTTCCATGGAAAGATTTCTTTATAGAGGGAATGCGCCCTCTGATGGCTGCTTGCAAGGTTGCAGTCTGTGAGCCTGTGGCTCAAGGTCGCGAGCCATGGACTGCTTGTCAGGTGGCAACTGGGGCTGCTTCTCCGCTGCAGGATGGAGGCACTCGCATCGGGTGGTCCAGGAGCAGAGCGGCGGATCCCATGTACACGCTGTCACGTCTGAGGTCATGTTCACTTCTTGATTCCTCACTGCCTCAGCAGAGACCCTGGGGTGCAGGGCATGCTGCCCACGTGCTGCCCACGTGCCTTGTGTGCACCCAGATTTCTGGGCTGGGTCTGAGCTGCCCACAGAGACCTGAGATGTGTGGACGAGGCTGGCAGGGCCATGGACAGCGTCCTTGCCAGGCTCACCTGCCTGTCCCCTCTTCCAACCACCTCGAGTGTAACCCACCAGCAGGACCCCAGACCCCACAGATCCCTCCAGTCTTCCCACGCTCTCCTTGCTGCTGTCCTCTTTAAGAATTAAAATGTCCAGCAGGTGTTATGGTGTTCACCTAGAATCCCTGCACTCTGGAGGCTGAGGCAGAGGATTGCATATTCAAGCCTAGGCTGGGAAACTTCAGGAGACTGTCTCAAAACAAAAATAAATTAAGGGCTGGAGGTGTCACTTGGTGTAAAGGCCCTGGGCTCAGTCCTCAGTAGTGCTGCTCTCTTGACCAAAACCTTATTTCTTTTCAGGACCTGAGCAAATGATGCCATACTACATCTGAAGACACACTAGCCATGGCTTTGCTGCCTTTCTTGGTTTCACTTTAGTTTAAATTTAAAACAAGTAGTTGGTAGGCTGGGGATGTAGCTCAGTGGTTCAAGTGCAAGGACCCGGTTCGATCCCCGGTGACCACATAACAATACTGGGCATGGAGACTCACGCCCAGCAGCACCTGGTACCACATACCACAGTTCCGGGCGTGGTGGCTCATGCCTGTAATCCCAGCACTCAGTACGCAGAGGCAGGAGGATTGCTGTGATGTGAGTTTGAGGCTGAGCTCAGGGCCAGCCTGAACTACAAAGTGAGACCCTGTCTAAAAAAAAAAACAAAAACAAGTAATTGGTTTTTATTTATCTTAAGAAACAACTTCATAATTCTTGGAATTACAAACCCTGAAATTAGAAGGAAAAAACCCCATGAATTTACTTTCTTCTGCTCTTTGTTTAGAAAGTTGAATCAGGCTGGAGCTAAAGTGCTAAGTGTTGTCTGTGATGTAGGAAAAATTGACCAACAGCAGGGCGTGTCAGGGACCCAGAACACCGCTCGCCCAGGAGAGGGGCCTGAGGCTGAGGCCCCGTCCCGCCAGCCATCTGCAGTGGAATTAAATGGGATATAAAATGACTACAAGTTCAGAGACTCTTGAATTCATCTGCAGCTTGCAGGGTTCCCAGGGTCCAGCCCCAGCCTGGCGTTCTCTACAGGGAATCCGTCCTGACTTGAGTAGTTGTATTGAGAACGCAGAGCTGAGCAGAGACATTCTTCCTGCAACCTGCTCTGAATAGCCACCCACTTCTGGGTCTGTCCTGGGACAGATCCAAAGTCAGTGTGTGCTCTAGAAAGAGGGGCTGCACAAGCTGACCAGGGTCAGCCCAAGAATGAAGGATTCCGTTACACTCCAAGATCAGACACCTGGCTTGTGCCCACTGTCTGGGAAATACTGAATAAATTATGTGGTCTCCTGATACTTCCTTTTACTGTATTGTCTGATAAATGGGAAGACAGTATTGGATCATTACTCTATAGGTCTCTTAGGAGAATTAAGTTGGAGCATTGTTTAGTGTTTATCCTGTGATCTGCCCCCCAAAATGTAGCAAAACGACACCATCGAACACCTTCTGGAAAGGCAGAGCTGGAGACTGGTCCACACCCAACGTGGTGAGGTCACGAAGCGGCAGGGGTATTCTGGGTGTGTCCAAAATGCGACAGCCACATGAAAGATATTCTGGAAGTATCTTTCAAAGCTAAATGCACCCTTGCTACATAATCCAGCAAGCATGTTCCTTTTATTTACCCAAAGAAACTGGAGCTTTATGTCCCCACAACACTCACAAATAAATGTTTATTGCAACTTTGCTCATAATCGCCCAAATTTACAAACAGCCAATGTCCTCCACAGGCAAATGGCTGAAAATACTGCGCCTATCCAACCATGGGAAATACTCCATGCCAAGAGGAAATGAGCCGTCCAGCCATTAAAAGAATGGAGGAATCCTAAGTGAGGTGCGGAGCACTGAGAGCAAGAAGCTCACCTGAAAGGCCTCCAGGCAGGGCGGTTCCAACCACCCAGCCTTGGGGAGAGACACTACTGTGAAGACAAGAAGAGGTCAAAGGTGGGAGGGAGAGGTCAGTGGCTGGAAACTGGACTGTTGGGGAAGTGGAAGAACTCCACCGGGCCTTCGAGGTTGCTTGTCCCGTTACAGTGTATCTAACACAAAGTGCTACCGAGAGTGAACCCTACTATGTGTGACCAGCGGCCTCTGGCTGAAAATGACACGTAAAAATAGTCCATCTCTGGGACAGCGTCGCCCTCTGCTGGGAATGTTGAAGTGGGGCGCTTTACACATAGGCAGAGAGCACATGGGCGGGGCGGGACAGTTCTGCTCAGCACTACTGCAGCCTATCTGCTGGAGTCTGAGCTATGTGGCCGCCTGTGACCCTTCTTGCTGTGACTCAGGTCACATAGCTCAATGCAGTGAGTGTATGCTGTGGGTTTGCTCCTTCTGGGCCTCGGGGCAAAGTCACAGCAACGTCACGACTCATGCTAGTGGTCCAGCATTTCTGCAGTGCTTCGCCCTGGGTCTGGGTTTCCTGAGCTCCTACAATCACTGACACCTCCCCTTCCCAGCACTGGGATCCCTTTGTGCACAGCTGATTGCTATTATTATCCTTGATTTGCCAAGGAGAAAACAAGCTCCATGGGCCTGGTCTAGGGGTGTTATTCCGGCATAAATAACACCTCGGGTGACACAGGTGAGCAGCAATTTGCATCTTGGCATTAAATTAGAAACAGACCCCAGGAATATCTTATCCCAGCTGTAACAGCTACCAAGTGAAAACCCCAGTGGAGAGCAGACTCCTCATCTTGTGGACTAGCCGGGTGGTAAACCCTGCTCACTTCAGGCTACCTGCATACCTGCCGGGTCGTTCCCAACCCAAGAGAGTCCCGAGCCTCCTGTCCTGGTAGAAATGGAGTTGGATCTTTTGGCACCAGGACTGAGGGCCCAGAACTGACTCCAGAGTGTCACACCATGTGTCCTTGGCAAGTCCTTGAGCATTTAAAGCATTAGCTGTCTTTTGTTTTGTTGTTTTGTTTTATTGTTTGGTCTGACGGAATGTTTATGTATTTAAAGACAAATCTTAATGCATTGCCAAGGCTACTCTAAAGTTTATGGCCTCATGCTATCTTCCTGTCTCAGCCTCACAACAAGATGGGACTAGTTCCATTCTTCGGCATATGGATAGTCAGTTTTAGGCACCTCTGTCAAACACTCAATGGCTGAAGGTGTGTGGTGTTGCCTCTGTGTCTCCCGTTCTGTTCCACTGGTCTGGAGGTCTGCTCTTGGCCAATGCTGTATTCATTACTGTGACTTTGTTGTATAACTTGAAATCCATAATTGTGACATCTCTTGCTTTGCTCTTCCCCCTTAGATTCCTTTGACAGTTCTAGGTTTCTTAGGCTTCAATATAGATTTTTTTCTTCCCCCAGGAAAGTGATAAACGTCGCCAGGAATTGCACTAAATCTAGAGACCATTTTTTGGTGATACAAACTTACGATGAAATTAATTCTGACTATCCAGGAGCAAGTGCTGAGCTCTGAGAACAGCCTGGCCACACAGACAGGCAGAGAGAATAGGTGTCTGTGTACAACACCAGGCTCCTTAGCCACAGGAAGGAATGGGACTGTCCTTCATAGGACAATGCGTGGGACTTGAGACCTGAGTGTTCAGTAAAATAAGTCAGACATAGAAAGTTAAATATTGCATAGCTTAACTTATATGAGAAATCTGAAATGTAAATAAAGAAAAGAGGTAAATAAAGACAAGATGATAGAACACAGACAGGTGTGTGTTTTGGAGATAAGAAAAGGTTAGTATGGGTTAGTAAAAAGGTTAGTAAAAAGGCCATATGTATCTGAGGTGGCCATATCCATGACTGAGCTCCACTAGGAAGATAGCTCTGAGGTACTGCAAATAAGCAGTCATTTTTTTAATGATGAGGAGAGTGAGTTGGAGACTGCAGGTGCTGGCAGGCAGTGCCCCGCCTCAGGTCACCTTTTCCAGTTCCTTGTCCTCCAGGTTTCCATGGCAGTAGAGACTCTTCAGTGAAGTTAAAGAGGGAAAAAAAGGTGAATGCGGCCCGGGAAGATGGAAACACATGTCCTGCAGGCTGCGGCGCAAGACGTCATCAGGGGCGCTGACCTTCACCTTAGAGCCGGGCAACCTGCAGAGGCTGACGAGCAGCCACAGTGTACTCCAGATTGCATAGCTGTCACAAAGCACAGGGCAGGGACAGTCCTGTCGATGAGGCTGAGCTCAGTCTGGGCTCCCTGCACATACCTGGTCTCTAACTGTCAATTGGTCTAACTGAGCATGAGATTCTCTCCAACTCGGCCCCGTTCACACACCACAGGAGGCTCCATTGTCACTGACAGCACTCCCCACCCTAGCAGTGGGGCAGTGTCCCCAGATCCTGGGCAATGCATCATCACCGCGTGTCCCTGCATGTGACACCCGAGAGGGTACATGCTCTAGATCCAGACCCATCAGAAGATCAGAGGAAGCTAAGTGACACACAGTGGATAAGGTAACTGTCCAGAGCACAGCCAAGGTCACGAGCGACAAGACTGGATTGTCACCACCTAGAGGGTGTCACAGCTCCCAAATCTCACTGTGAGCAAGACATTAAGGACTGACTGGTGAGACCCGAACATAGTGCACAGGCTCATTGGTATTAAACCTGTTACTGGCCCAATGTGAACTTTTTAGCTTTGAAAGATGTAGCAAGGTTTCATGAGACATTCACATTGGAAGAATCAAGCAAGGAAGGGTGTGAAGAGAACTCTGCTTTGTGTTTGCAACTGTCTGGTAGGTACTTTAGATACTTAGGTATTAGTTACTAATGTATTTTAGAATAAAAGGTTAGGAAACCATTATGTTTGTCTTGATTTTCTAGTCTGAGACACAGTTTCGGGAGAGTCAGAGGCAGGACTGCTATTGTGGAGGAAGAGGAAGCTACTACCTGCCTTACAGCTGCAAAGCCTCCACTCTGGCCTGGATGCTATTTCTGCAAGAAGCACACCATGACTGACTTCTTTAAATTCTAGGGAAAGAGCCCAGGCCTCCACACTGCACTGTATCTCCTGCCCCTTTTTACTTTTCTTTAATTTGATACAGATTCATGCTAAGATGCTGCATTGCCCAGCCTGGGCTTAAACTGTGACCCTCCTGCCTCAGCCTGACAGGGGTTCCAGGCATTGCCACCATGCCTGGTTTCCATAACCAGTTCCTAGCAGACTGTGAATAAATGATTGGGAATTCCTCTGGTGGGCACACCTGTTAGTGATCCTTTTCCCACTAGCCCACCACCTTCCACCTCAACACTCTTCTACTGCTTGAGCCTGGGACGCCCTTCCTGAAATCCTGGCAGGTTCCAAATTTCCAATTTTTATGTAAACCACAGGGAAGAATCAGTCAGTGCTTGTCTTTTTACATTGTTCCCATGAAGAGTGCTGTTAGGGGCTCAGAATACTAAAGACTGCTGTCGTAATTAAGCTCTGGGATGTATTTCAAAGCCTCGCAGACATTAGAGATGAGCGAGACCCAGCAGGTCACTCGAGCTGCCTCTGCCAGGGTGCGGCGGCTGAGTGCAGTTTGGCAGCTCTGTGATCAGGCTATAAAAATTCGCAGCTATTCAAAAATGTACCACATTGTAGAAATGATGATAAAAAGTTTACCTTGTTCCTGAGCAATTCTTGGGGGAGGAGTAAGTCACTGAATAGCTTTACAAAAACCATCGCTGTCCTATTTAGAAAGTATTTCCAAGGTGACAACCTGGTTATTTCCTGCCCAGTGCGACAGCCTGTGCTTATTGTTATGCAGGAGTCATCTCCCTGCATCTGATAATTTAAAATTTAGCGATGACCCCAGCTATCCCTCAAATGACAGACTAGACATGGCTCAGAGTGGCTTCAGCTTCCTCTGGCTCAGACAGAAGGCAGCTGGAGCATGATGGGGCAGCTTCTGCCTCTGGCTCACTCATCCTAGCCACAGTGTCACCCTTTCGAGGAAGGAAGGTTGGAATGAAAACCACCCAAGGCCTGCAAACAGTGACACCCCAGACACTCTGCCTCCCTAGCCTGGGCAAGGCCTTCTGCAAGCAGAGTTGTGAAATACTGTGATGCACATTGTCTTAGTTACCTGTTCAATAGAGGACAAAATACCTAAAACCCATGAGTTAAAGGAGGAAAGATTTATTTAGCTCATAGCTTGTAGAGGTTTCAGTCCACAATCAGCTGCTCTACAGCAGGATAGTGTGGCAGGGACATCACAGAGCAAAACAGTCCATTGCAGAGCAGGCAGCAGGCAGCAGGCAGCAGGCAGCAGGCCTGACTTCTTTATGTCTCTTTACATCCTATCCAAGGTGGCTCCCAGTCCAGGGGGGAGCTCCTATTTTCTCCACCCAGAACTAAATTAACTCATTCAGTTCTCACACACCCTTGATCCCAGTATCATGCATCCTAATCCATCATCACAGCCCTGATCCAGTCACCTCCAGAAGCCCATCTAGGGGAACATGAGGCTTCGCGGGGACATCAACATACAAGTCACAGCATATGTGCTGGAGGACAGTCCCAATGGGACAAGGCAACCACAACCTCAGCCACAAGGAAAAGCAGTGGGTATTTTCAGGGCATCACACTTGGAGTGTTTTGGGGATCCCTGAAATAGCAGAATCTATCAACAGCCCAGAGATACATCTGGGATAAGCAGACTATTCAGCCAACACTGTGTCCACTAGGGCAGATATCTGTCCTGCTGGGCAAGGGAGCTTGGCACAGCCACAGGTCAGGTGCCAGTACTTCTCAACTGTGTCACTGTTAGTGTCCAGTGCCTAGGATGGGGCTAGACTTCCTACATGCCCAGTGTATGCTCAGCCCCTGACTACACCCTAGCCCCAGAACATCCTTGTTTGATCATGAGTTTTCTGTTGGGCACATACGGCTCATCGACACAGACACAGTAGTTGTAGCGATGGCTGTGCCCTTCCTGCTTGACCTCTGTGCAACAGCCTGGTACCTCATGTTCACCGTGAGTCATGGTGGAAGCCCTAACTAGGAAGTGCACCCATAAAGTACCAGTTTCCCCTGAATATGATTCATCATTTTTCTTTAGTCCATTTTCAGGGAAAATAAAAGCACATTTCATCCTTTATAAGTAAAATCTTCACTTGGCAACTGGTCAAAACATGGAATGCTCTTTCCCACGGCTTCCATGTTGCAAACAAAGCCCATTTCCCAGGTGTCGTGTGTGCTTTAGCTCTGGAGTATCCCCCCAAACCCTTGGTTCCATGGTGGGGCTTTTGGAAGGAGATTGCACCATGGATTCATCACCATATCTAAAATGTGTTACGAAGAGGCAGGACCTGGTTGGAGGAAGAGGTCAGTGAGGTGTGACAGGGAAACCTGTGTTCTTCCCCCTGGCTCTTCCCCTCTTTCCTGCTTTCTGACCACAGCGATGTAAGCAGCTTTGCTTGCCAGACCTTCCCATCATGCCCTTCTGCCTTGGAGCCAGCCCACCAAGCAACTTCTAAAACTAAGTCACAAAAATCCTTTCCACCTTTGTAGCCACAGAAGTCAGGTATTTTGTCCAGTAACTGGAAAGTGACCAGCTTAGCAGTTGAGCTCACAAAACTATTCCCGGACCTGAGGCCAAACCCCTAACCACACCCATGGACTGAACATATGCCCCGGAATTTCACTATCTTCTGAATACTGAGACTAGATTCCTTAGGGTAAAAGGAAACTATATGAAATGTCACAAATTGTCCGTCAAGTCTGAGGATTAAGGCATTAAAACAATAAAGGTTCAGTGACATGAAAAAAGCAAAAAGAGTAAGACTTCTCATGGACCAAATCAGTGAACAAGAGCCAGGTCAGGAATCAAGTCCACTGTAAGAGATCTAAAGCCTTGGGTAGAGCTAGGTAGAGACTGTTCTCTGACTCTATAGCTTTCTAGATCTCACAGAACTGCCCAGCAGTGCAAACACAAATGTTCTTCTGTGTACTCCTCCTTTGTCTCTCCTACAGCAAAGCAGACTTTCATCTGTCAGAAGAAAACAGCCTAACATCTCCATTCCTGTTTCAAAGTGGATTTCTAGGTTGCCAAGAAAAAGGCCAAACTGCATGTAGTTCAGTTGGGAGAGAGAGGCGATCAAATAAAGGATATGATGCAGAAGGGAGAGCTTCATAGAAACACAAGAGGGCTATGGATCAGGCCTGCTGAGGTCCCAGCCCAGGGAGCAAGGAGGCTCCAACCACCCCAGGGCAGAGACCACTGGGCATCTCCAAGACTCCCAGGCACACAGAGCTCCGGCCGGGCTCCATGTGTTGGGAAGGCCTTGTCCCCGCATGGCTGGTGTTCCCCACTGTCCCAAGGCCTCTGCAGATGCACTGCTGGAGGCTGCCATGGCCACCTTTTAGTGTGTATCCAAGACAAAGTGACAGGCAGGAGAGAGGGGAAAGCGAAGGAAGGAGAAGGCAGAGTGCTGATCACCCACCTGGCCTTTGACTTCCAAGGACTTTGGGTCCCCAAGAAATCAGTGAGCTGGTCCATGACATATAAGGGGGACCTGCTCAGGAAAATCACACAGGATAGCTCTGTGCCCTGAGTCAAAGTGTGTTTCCATAAAGTGTTCAAGTGTTGACTTCATGGTGCAGTGAGTCCCCAGTGGGAGAGAGACCAAGACTCCCTGTGGAAGGCAGCTTCCGGGTATCTCTCCAGCTCCTTCTCCCACTAGTGATGGAGGACTGGCTCACTGTGAATGCAAAGCAAAAGGCTGAGGCAGGCAGGTCCCATGCTGAGCAGAGCCCGGGCAGCTTAGAGATGTAGGCAGAACCTGCCTCAGGATACAGAAGTAAAAAGGGCTAGGAGGAGCTCAGTGCCGTGGCTCTAGGCCCGATGCCCAGGGCAGGAAGAAAGACGGGAAAGACAGGAACCAGTATGTCAGGATGTTTGCTAACTTCCTCCCTGTGCAGCTCCTTAAAGACACAAACTTCTATTTTCCAAATTATCCATGGATGGGCTGCAGAATACTTGCTTGATGTAGTTCTGCACCACTCACTCCCTCGAATATCTTTCAGGTGCTAGAGAGTCATTCTTGGGCAATTTTGGCCAGTTTGGCATGCCAGCTCTTCTGATATCACCCTGTATTCATTCTCCAGCTGTGTCTAAGTCATCAGGTGGGGGCCCCTGCTCTGCACCATACCTCCCAGCAGCATGGCCTCAGTCAGGGTCCAGACAGTGTCTACTCAAAGCCTCTGGCGGCCCAGCCTGTGGACAGAGGAGACCAGAGCAGGGTTGGGGCAAGGCCAGGGCTCTGGGAGCTGGGAGGTTGAGCACACTGGTCTCGCTTGGAGACCACTCAGAAGGCAGCTACCAGATCCAGGCACATGGAGTGAACCGCGGCAGGTCCACAGCATGCCAGGGCACTGCAGAGACAGCAGGCTGCCTCGTGTCGGGGCCAGGGGGATTGAGACCACACACTGGTTCCTTGACAGCTCTTTGTTTGTGAAGATGGCATGTGACAGCCCAGTTGGGAGCTTCACCACGTCCTCCAAGCAGCCATTTCCACTCCGAGACAGAGTAAAGTACGCGACACTCTCCTCAGACTCCACCCAGCTCAGCCATGTGCAGGCGCAGGTCTCATGCTAGCTTCTCACATTCTAGCAACTTTCTTTTTTTGTGCTAATACAGATTAACTCTGTCTCCTGGGACCCAAATATATTTCACATTCTGTGAACACAAGAAAGTCTGAGGTTTGATTGAGCAGAGAACAAAGAGCCCTGTCCCAAGCAAAGCACCATCTGCGGTTTCTCCCACCTTCAAACCACACATTCATTGCCCAGTGCAGCATTCACCACATCAGTGTGCAGCCAACTTGTTTGTCCTTCTTGGATATACTGAGAAATCCCCATCCAGGACACACTGATCAAAGCGGCTTATGAAGGATTAACTTGAGTCCCTTGTAGAAAAACAGACGTACCCTGAGACCATGTTAAGTGTAATAAATCAGACACACAGCTTAAATACCTCATGGTTTCTCTTATATAAGAAATCCAAGTAAAAGATAGATATAGAAGCAGAGAAAAGCAGGATAGATAGTAGAAGTCAGATGGGAAGACTGAGGCCTAATGGGCCTCCTAGGCTAGCACTGAGGAGAAAGAGGCGTATGAGTGTGCTGACACTGCAGGGAGAGGTGAGAATACCTGAGGTGAAGTTGTTTACCTGAGAAGCACCATCGAGGGAGGAGACAGGTAAGTCCTGTGGATTCTAATTGCTCAGTTGATTCTCTGTGTCGAAGGAAGACATGAGCCCCTTCAGCTCCCAGATTTTAACCTGATTCTTTGTCTCTATTTCTCATCCTTTTCACCTCTTAGTCAAGTTCAAGCTCAGCTTGTAGGCAGGATAGATCTTTCTCAGAGGGGAAACAGGAGGGATGGCGAGGGTGAAAGTGGAGGAAGCTGAGTTATGCACCTGCTCAGGGCAGGCAAGGAGCATCAACAGAGTGAGGCGCAGGAGGCCTGACAAAACTCGCCCTATAACTCGTGCTGTCCAGCTGCGCTCCGGAGTCTGGGCTTTGCTTCCCCAGGAAGGCGAATTTCTTTCTGTTCAGGAAAGTCTTCACACATCAGAGGAGCACTTCCTCTGAGTAATAAAAGAGTGAGGGAAGGGGAAGCAAAAGAAACAGAGCGGAGCTTCAAGTGGGAGCCCTGAGGCCAGAGCGCTCTTGGTGTCCTCACGCGCTCCTCCAGCTGTCGGTCATCCCATCCCGGAAGTGTGGCTTCTTCCCCGGAAGTGGACATTGAAGGGGGAAGCCGGAACCTGCTGCAGTGAGCTGCTCTTCACCATCTTCCTATCTTCCTCTGCATCTATGCAGATCAGGTCCCCATTCTAAAAGGGCATCATTTGCCATGTGTGGTGGCACATGCCTGTAATCCTACACTTGGAAGGCTGAGGCAGGGGGATTACCTTGAGTTGCAGGCCAGCCTGGGTGGCCGAGCAAGACCCTCAGAAAACCGAAACCATAAAATAAAACAGTATTGATTCATCTCAGATTTGGTCAGGTTTAGTTTGGTTAAATGGCATGTTTGGAGACCAGCCCAGCTCCTTCTGAAGTGCATCCAGGGTTGGTTCGGCAGGGGCACAGGGCGGTAGGCCCAGTAGGGTAACCACAATACAAGGTAAATTTACCCACCGACTCTGCTCCAACAATTTGCAGGTCTGAGTCCACAGAGGAGGAGACCAAGGCAGAGACCTTCACAGTTCAGTGCTCAACACTGCAGCCCAGTGGACCCTATTGACCCTGCGGTGCCCAAGGCTCCCTGGCCAGCACTGAGCAGGAGCTTGATGAGCGGCTGACGCACAGTTTGGCCGCTCACTTGTCTGGAGGATGAGGGAGAGGCCATCATGCTGCCGGAGGTGCAGGATGGGCAGAGACAGCAGCCTGTCAATACCCGGAGCCACACTGGATACTGAGCAGCCTCCTCTCCACAGGCTTCCAGAGTCCGGGCACAGCATGAGGGCCTGGTTCCCCCACAGCACCCAACAGTGATTCAGGCTTAGGCACAGGTCATGGCTGAGGGTGCAAACAGGGCGCACTCTACGCCTTGATTTTTCTTTCATGCAGTTAATCTAACACGTAGCCCTGAGAAACCCTTCTGTCCACACACAGAAATGCTCAGTAAGTGTTCAGTCAAGGTCACCTTGCAGTTGTTAGGATTATTAATATTGGGGTTTTAAGTTGCCACTCTCTTCCCACCACTGCTAGAGACAATAGTCTGATATCAAAGACAAAGAACAGAGACTCACACCCAGGCCACCTGCCTCCCATTCTTCCTCACTCTGTGGCCTCGAGCAGTGACACAGCCTCTCTGATTCATTCCCTCTGTTCTCCAATGGAAATGACACCCCCCGAAAATGTAAGAAAATCCACAAAGCACTAAAAACTCAGTCAGTACCGTTACTAACCCAACTTTGGTCTTCACTCAGTGGGAATTCACAGCACATTTTATTTAGGACTTCAGCATCCACAGTTACTTACCACACAGTAACCTGAAGTCCATGGTCACTGTTACCCCTCCCTTTCTGTGGCTTCCCCAAGGGCAAACACTGACCGGGTTGCCTTGTGCCTGAGCAGCGCTGTGATTGGAAAGGCACAGACTGAGCCATGGCTGTGGTCGGAAAGGCACAGACTGTGGCTGAAACATCCTTAATGGCACAAAACATGTCAAGGGCACAATATTTAGTGAGAAGGCAATTCACAGATGTTCGACTGCATGACCGTGATCTCCTAGTCACCTGCACTGCTTCCCTGGGGGGTCAAGGGTGAAGCGTGTCTCTCCTGCTATCCTGTGGATTGTGGAGTGTCTAAGGAACACGCATCACTTTGGTAAAGAAGGCAGCTCAGAGAAGTCACAGGATCCCTCAGTGTTTGGTTTGTTTCTTGTCCTGTCCTGTCTCCGAACAGGTGGTCAAAGACCTTGGAAACTTGTGGAGAAATAGGTAGATGGTGAAAGTCCTGGCCATGGAACATAGTGTTTTATGATCCAAACAGCACTGTCAGGAAGCAGCCACGTTACCCCGGAGCCCCCTTGTCAGTGGTAGAGCAGTGGCCTCAGAACCTCTGGAGATGATACTGTCTGTGCCTCCACACACAGATATGCTCAGGACTGCTGGTGCCAATGAGCCAGTTGTGCAGAGGAATAAAAACAGCTGTTACAGTTTAGATTTAAAACAGTCCCCACCCTTGCATGTAGAAGGTGGCTGGCTTATGGGGAAGGTAAACCTACCTGGCTTGGTCTTGGTCTTGGTCTTGTTGGAGGAACCAGGTCACTGGGTGGGAGGTGGGCTGGCTTTTCACTTCATCCACTGCTTCCTGTCTGCCACACTGCCCTGCCTTGAAGCCAGCTGAAGATGGACTGAAATGTGAGCCTAGTAAACCTCTCCTCCCTCCAGTGTGGATGTCAGGTATCGTGTCCCAGCAGTGAGGGATGTTGCTAAGACGACGACTCTTGCTCCTCTTCTTTACCTGTTAGGCTTAAGTGACTCAAGGGCAGGGTGGAGTTCATGTGAAAGCCCTGGGTTCAGATTCTCCCACCACAAAAATAAACAATAATAGATGAGGTAAGAAATGAAGGAATCCCTGCTAATGCAGAAGAAACTCATTCTCAAAATCCTCTTTCCAATTCTTCTTCTATCAGCCCTTTTTTACATACCGCACTTTCCCTTTTATCTCAGGCTACCTTCCCAAATAACAAATGGACAGTTTCCAGTAACACACAGCCCCAGCGCAGGGCTGGAGCACCACATCATGGCTGACCTTTCATCATCCTGAGAATCCCACTCATTCAGGGAGTGATGTCCTGAGAGTCGCTAGGACTTGGTGAAATAAGATGAGAACCTGCACTAAGGGAGGCTGACGAGACATTTCCTTCCCAGTATTCATCCCGAGAAGCAAGTCGGGACTGGCTTGTGCCTGCAGGGTGAAGGGTTCTGTATGCACAGCCCATCCTCCAGCACTCAGCCTGCTGTCATTGTCTGTCACTACCACAGATCCTAACTGCTGTGTCTGACTGCGTTACTCCCTGGGATCTTATCTGAGTGTTGCCGATAACCTGGGAAGAGGATTATGTATGACCTATACTCAGGGATTTGCCAGACTTTCTCTAAGCCACCACAGGATGCTGGGACAAATGCCTTGTACCTGCACAATAGGGTCTTTGTTTCTTTGTTTTCTTTGCTTTTGTGGAATCAGAATTAACCATTGCTTTCAACATGTCCAACAAGTATTTTCAAGGATGTCACATCCTTTGAGGTGAGGAGGGATGGTGGCATTCTTGTCTGGGTCCTTCCCCACCCCATCAGCTTCTCTGTAAAGAATAATTTTCAAGAGGCTCTTGGAACCTCTGCCGTTGCTGCAGGTCTCTGAGCTGTCCCCTCTCCCCCATTCTCAACTGCCGGAGACATGACACTCTGCTGGCCCTGAGATGGCCTTCGTATAGAAATTCTCCACCAAGGTTTCTCCACTTCCTGTCTCCCATGTGATCTTCTCAGCGATCAGATTTGGCTTCCATTCCCAGCACTAGACCAGCACCATTCTAACCACATCCCAGGCTCTCCGACAAAGGTCACCTTCCCACCCCTGTGTCATTCACCCTCCCAGCAACTTGGGTAATGAAGAAACTCAGCGCCTTCCACTCCTTCTTCATCAGGCCTTCCTGACTTCCTTTCCTGTGAATCTCCGGCTTCTCTGGAGTCTGTTTCTGACTCATTTCCTGGTGCCGGCTTGTCCTGCACACAGTCGTTCTCTTAAGCCATCTTCTCCAGTGGTCTTACACTTTGTGTGACTTTAAAATTGCTGACTCACAAACTCTCCCTGAACTCACTGCCAAATTCAGCCATCTGCCGGGCTCCACAGTGGACATTTCTCAGACATCTCGAAGACGACTCTATCAACCTGAACCGTGGGTGCCCTTCTCCATCAAACCTCTCCTCTGCCTCCAGTCTTCCTCACTGCAGCCTCCCCTGGTTATCTACTAGCTCAAGCTGGACATCTAAGCTGTGCCTGAGTCTTCTTTTGCCACCCTTGATAGCCTGTCTGCCAGCAAGCTCCTCTAGTTCTACTGCTAAAGAAGTTACTGTAGGGAGCCAGGTGTCTAGACTCCTAGCTCTTTGGGAGACTGAGCCAAGAAGACCACAAGTTGAAGCTCAGCCTGAGCAGTTTAGCAAATTTTGTTTCAAAATAGAAATTAAAAGAGCTGGGAATGTAGCTCGGTATCAAGGCCTTGGCTCACATGCCCAGGACGGTCCCAGGCCTTTTTCTAGGGTGACCTTGTTTTGAGTGATTGCAGCCTTCTAATCTCTCCAACTTCACTGCCTCTTTCCTCTATCCTTTCAGTGCTCCTTTTGCTGCCTCTGGGTTCCTGGGTTTGTCCAGCTCTGCTCCACATCGGTCCTTCTCCCACTCATTCCTGTCCTTCAAATCTCCTTGCTTCCATTTTTCACAGGTAGGCCCTTCACATCTTTTATGCCTCCTGGTGTCCCCAGGCCTTTCAAAGAGAACATCTCTGACTGTCCAACGAGCATGGCTTCATATCTCTCTGCACTGTGTGTACTTTTCTTTAGAGAATTTATCACACTTTATAAATGTGTTCATATTTTTATTCACTTTTTTATAATATTCTCACATTCCTAGCTTGAACCCCAGTTTGGGGATGAAAAGACCAGGTGTGTTTGATCAGAAGTATACAGAGTCCACCAAAAAAATGTATACACACCTCACCAGTTCTCCATACTAATAAACATCTCGAAGTTCAGAACCAGCACTCTGAGTGCCTCCTGTAATTGTACAGGCCAATGGTAACTTGTATTAATCTTATGATGTCTCAATAAATTTAGTACTAAATATCTACACGTTTTACTTTTCCTGGTATAGTTTTTGGTGGACTCTGTACACTCAGTATCTAGGACCCTCTGTGAGGAGTAGCAGACACACAGTTCTAGCTTGCTGAGGAAGGTGAAGAAACGTCTTAGAGGAAGGTGCTGCCTCAAAGTAAGTTGGGAGAACTTGTCAAATTTTAAGTTTAGAACTCAGGACTAGGATTCAGGCTTCAGACTCAGGTTCATTATCTTCCCTCTACACCATTCAAGCATCTCTACAGAAACTCAAACACAGGAGACTCGCTGCGGAGGGATTGAAAGGACAATCAACCAGGGAGCCCTAGAAAAGCTTTAGAAAGGAGTCCTTCCCTTGCTCTCTCTGAAATGCAACAATAGGGCCCTGGGTTCCATGCATGCTAGGCAAGGCCCTGCCCAAACTGCATTCCAAGACCTTTTTATTTCAAGACAGTCTTGCCACGTAGCCCTGATGGCATCAAACTTGCCAACCTCCTATCTCAGTCTCCCAAGTAACTAGAGATTCTTTTGATAAAAGAAATGTATAAGACATTTATCAAGAGCTAGCAGTTGCTAAGTGGTACACAGAAGGTGTCCTGACACGTGGCTGTTACCACCAGGCACTTATAGGGAAGCAGGACTGGTGTACTGCACATGTGCCCATTTACCCTGCAGATCCAAGAAGAGAGCTGTGACTGTCCTATGGAGACCTCTCCCTCTCAGCACCAGGACAGGTGTGCAATAGTGTGAGGATGTGTGAACCTTAGCAGCTCAGAAAGCCTGTCATATGTAGATACTTGGATACATGTGCATGTACATCTAAGGTAGAATTTCTTACATGTAAGCATGATTATAGAGTATAAAATGTTTTGATAAATATCTGTACCATGTATGTTTGTTCAGATATACGCATGTGTGTACACACACAACTGAATATATGTACATGTTTACCCAGACCTGTGCACGCACATGTGCACAGATCAATGATGCATATACGCATGTCAAGACCGCCAGTGTATACAGGGATATGCACAGAGTGGCCAAGCCAGCTCCTACTCTACCCCTCTCCAAGACACTACACATACTCACAACACTCTTGAAGAAACTTGCCTCACTTTTGTCGAAGGCAAAAACCTGTATCCATACTCCCGTGGCATCATTGTTCATACTGTGCTAAAATACGAAGACATAAGCAGTGCATGTCACTCTTTTTAAGTTACATTGTCTAATACCCATGTGCTTAGAGAGTTTTTAATGCCAAGACTAGCTGCAAGCCTTGGTGAGCTTTTTCACAGTGACATTCTCTTTTTAGAGAAATGCTATGCAAAGAAATAAAAGAATTTTCATAAAAAGGGAAACTCAACCTACACTTTCGGTGATTCTGTCACAATAACTCCTGGACTCCCAGAGCCTGAAAATGCTAAAATCTGTGCCGTGTTCACTTCCTCTGCCCAAGGGAGGGCCCTCTCCCTTGCGTTAGCTGCCAGGTGCTCTGCACCAGAGCCGGAAGCCAGTTACTCTGACCATGCTAGTTTCCCAAAACAGTGAGGGCTTTCTTTGATGCTCCATGAGCTCATCTTTGGTCTCTTTTAACCAAGACAACCCCCAAATCATTCTCATTCAATCACTGTAAATATACTCTATAAACATGTATACTTGTATATACAATTTATTTGTGTACACATGGCATTACCTATATAAATTTATACGGTGACAGAATTAAATAGACTTGTTACCAGAACACCAAGGCTGTGTTCCATGGTATTGAAAAATGAAATCGTGGGCAGAGTGGGAGCTCCCCAGGAAGGGAGCAGAGCTCGCACTACCCAGGAGGGGATCCTGAGCAGGACCCCTCGAGGGTACTTTGTCTAGGGGTGCTTGGGGAGGAAGGAGTTCAGCCGCTGCAGGAGCGCTGTGCTCTCCACCCCACAGGAGTCTGCACACTCCTCAGGGTCCAGTCTGTGCAGTGCTCACACCACCCTCACGGGGCCTGTGACCCTCGAGCCCACGTCCTGTTTGATCATGCTCTGGGGAGGGCCCAGACAGACGCAGACAGTGGCAGATGCTTTTGTAAGGTCTCTGGAGGTCCTGAGGCAGCAGATTCCATTTTGGGGCCCCCTCCTCACTGCTTGACAGAATCTTAGCCCTACTACAGACCGAGTAGAGCCATCATATGATATGTTATATTCAGAGGTAGCTCATTTTATACAGCACAACCTCCTATCTGCCTTTTAAAAAAACAGTTTAAAGTCTTCAGATCCAGGTCGGTAATTTTCCACCATGCCATCCAAGCCCTCCTATGGGCAACACAGACATGGAGTTAATAGGAACTCTTGGCATAATACCTGCTCCTGGGGTGAGGGACACAGAGCGGACTCCTGGGCTGTCTCCAGGTCTCTGTTCTGACCTGTGAACCCCCCAATCCTTAGGTCCTGACAGTGTCTGGCCCTTGGTACGCCCAGTTCCAGAACTCTGAACTCTGACAGGACATTTTGCCTTTTCCTCTTTGCCCTGCTGGTCAGACGAAGGAAGGGCACACTGGCTTAGCCTGTGTGTGTTGTGATATGAAAGATGCCATGTGAAATGCATGCTATGGGATGCTATTTCCCCACTCTTCCTGGATCTAACACATTTAGGGCACTCTTCTCCTGATTCTTGCTGGAATATCTGCATCTACATGAGATCATCCCTCAGAAACATCTCCATAGATTTCATCCCATCAGACAACCAATATGATTTCAGTTCCTATTATCTCAGCTCTTTTTCATGAGCCTCTGTTTCCTGCTTGGAATATATCAAGTCCAGTTGTTATTTTGCCTATGCATATACTTGTCCCCTGGACCCCAGCTTTGCTGTTTTTCCCACCATTCCTCCCACTTGCACATCCGTGTCTGGCTAATTTTCCTACCATCCCTTTTTTGCCTAATGCCTCTAGTGTTTGTGAGCCAAATGTAATAACTTTCATGAGATAGAAATCAAATTATATGTTGAATTGAATAAGACATCATCAGTTGAATCAAACAGTTAAAGTAGCATCCAGGGAAACACTGTACCCCAAGAGAAGTAGATTTTTAAAAAATTTTCTTAGCTCCAGTATAGTGATTTAGATCACTCAATCTATCTCTTTCTACCAAACATGTAATTGTAATGGCTGACCCCACTACACACACACACACACACACACACACACACACACACTCACACACACACACACACACACACACACACACACAACATACACACAGAGCTGATGACCAAACACTGGAACCTTCTCTACCATATTCTTTTTTAAGTGGCCACATCACCAAGACTGGCAGTAAGAGTGATGGAGGGCAGCCTGGAGCCCCCTGGACACTCTCTTTGTAGACAGCCCCAGCTTCCACACCTGTGCAGGTAGCAGTGTCAGCCTCGGTGAGTGGGGCAGCCTCCCCAGTGTTTCAGGGCAGCTGCTCCCAGCCTCTGCAAACTTAGCTTCAGAACAAACACTACCCGGGGAAACCACAGTTCTCACCACTGCCTGGAGCCTCTCATTACACTCTTTGTTCCCTGTGTCAGGAAAGATAATCTCCCTTGTGAAGTCAGCACTGTAAGAAACAGAATCAACACTTTGAAGAAAGACTTAAACTTTGCTTGAAGGCTTCTGAAAATCAATCAATGCACTCAACAGGGAAATACACTCAGCACAGACATTTGTAAATACAGTACCCCAGGTCATGTGGAGGGCTGTAAGAGCAGTCCACCACAGGTGAAGTGGAGAAACATATGTGGGAATGTTTAAATGTCTTAAAAACTTAAAATGTAAAAGACATGTTGCCATGAATCACCTTGAAATCCAGCCCTCTCACCTGAACACTCTCACTTGTGGTTCTAGCTACCTTTTGCAGCAGTTTTGCAAATCGGTTTCACGAGGGTCTTTAGCAGGTGTGATCAAAAATGTGGTGAACGCTGCCACCAATCACCATCCAAAGGAAAGGCAGCTCGTAGAAACATGAATTTGTCCTCACCCACCTAACTCATCAGATCTGGCACCATACGACTTCCAGCTCTTCCTCTGTCAAAATACCGTGAAAGGCAAGTGGAGTCAATGGGTTCAGGACTCTGAGACCACCATGACAGAGCAACTACAGGTACTCAAGTAAGAAGTCTTCCAGAACTGCTTCAGAAAGAGGCAAGAATGACAGGATGTGTTTGAACTGAGAGTGGAATATTTTGAGGCAGATTATTGCCAGGGTGTCTTTTACTGTAACTTTTTAAAATCTGAACACACACCATGTCTGATCATACCTCGTATCAATACAAAATTTAAATACAGTTCGCATATTGACGTAGCAGACACAGCTCCCCCTTATCCCTTCCCCTCAGTAAGTAGATGTAATGTGGCTGGTGTGAATCTGTGTGAAAGTGTCTCACATGTCTGCCAGTTGTGTTCTGATAAACACGTACACACCTCACTAGTATAATGAAGTGGGGGAAACCATCCTAACTAATAAATACTCTGACCTTTACTAAAACCAGCTTGTCTATGAAAATTGAATAAGGTTCCATTCCAACATCCTGGCAACAGGAAGAGTCTTTTCAGGTGACATGAGGTAATCAGACACACGCCAGCATCGTGCAAAATCCTGAATGACATAACATAACTTACTAACATGGTCCAAAAGTGTAACAGAACCCAGAAGTATTTATTTCTGATGATCACACTGAAAAAGTAAAGAAGTAAGTGAAACAATATAAAAGTGAAGCTGAAGAAGACAATGGAAAAGTAGCACGAAAATATTCATAATCACCAACCAACTAAAGTCTGGAGCTTTTAAAAAATTCTGTGGTTGTTCTGGGGAGGCTCTGACAATCATTAAGGGTTTTGTAGATAGCTGAGACCTTAGGTTCTCAGCCTCTCCCACTCTGATGCCTCCTGATATCAGAGGCTCACAGAGAAGACCTGGGCGAGCTCTGTAGGGGACACAGTTGGGTGGGTCGCCACTGCCACCGTCTTCTGTGTGGGAGTCTTCTGTGTGGTCCTCCTCTGCCAAGTCCCGCCTTTCCTTCTCCCCTGCTCTCCAAGGAAGAAGGGAGGGGCCACCAGCAAAGCTCATAGTTGTGCTGAGTTGCTGTTCCTTCCCTAACACCAAACTTGGCCATGATGGAAGCTTCCCAAATCCAAATCCCTGTATCTATAGATGGGCTCCATTTCAATCAACATTCGTGCCAGAGGAACTTCTTTGATATGCAAAACATCTATGCTAGTGAAGATAAAGAATCATTTTCCCCAACCAAAAAAGATAATCTTCCGTTCTGGAGGTTAAAGGAAATTGTGGATCTATAAATGTTAATATACCTATTGTAAAGAAGAAGAAATTGAGGAACAATAATTAAAGACATAAAATGATCAAAAGAATCAATGCCTATAAAATCTCAGGGAGAACTAATATTTCATGGTCTTTCACAAAGCAACTGTCATATGGAAGTATTTCTAAACTTTATAGTGGAGAATATTAAAAGCACATTTCATCAATAAATTTTCACATATTCAACATCTTAGCAATATGATTTTTAAATGGGATTTCAAAATATCAAATAGAATTATGCACTGAGTTGAGGTGCTTGGTTTTTACATATTTTTCAACCATATTATATTACACAATTAACCCACTTTAAGTTTATAAAATCTTCATTTGTATGATATAAAATGTGATGAACATATCTTCCAATTTTAAACAGCTTAAAGTTTGTGTGAAGGTGAATAATTAAGAGAATAAAAGAGTAATGAATGTTAGTAAGAAAAGTTAAGACACACTTTTTTTTTCATTTTATTTGTTGGGGGCCATTTTAACTTAGAAGTCTATGGCTGTAACTAACAAGAATAACTTGTCTATTTTTATTTATTTATTTTGAGACAGGGTCTCACTTTTGTAGTTCAGGCTGGCCCTGAGCTCAGCCTTGAACTCGTAGCAGTCCTCCTGCCTCTGCCTGCCAAGTGCTGGGATTACAGGCGTGAGCCACCATGCCCAGCACTGTGGTATGTGGTACTGATTGCTGGTGAGCGTGAGTCTTCACGCCCTGCATTGTTGTATATGGTTACCAGGGACCGAACCTAGGCCCTTGTACTTGCAAGGCAAGCACCAAAACCACTGAGTTAAACCCCCAGCCTTGTTGTATATTTTTAAATAGTGAATCATTTGCTAGCAGGAGTCAGTGAATGCAAATGTGGGTAGGTATCCAGGTACAAGGGAAGTGCAGGAATTCTCTGACAACATGTTATCATTCTCAATTTTTCTCCTAGATTTTGTTTTTAAACTATGAGTGGAAGCGAATTTCCAAAAAGGAGACTTTAAACCAAATCTTGATTTGCTCCTAGTGATGGTAGGTATTATTGAGGCGACACAACTTGCCTGGACTCAATCATGTGCCATGAATGGGAAAGTGAAGTATGGTTTCCCTGGAGAATCGGGTCCTTGATGACACTTAGATAAGAAGGGATCATGTTGGTGTCTGGAGAAATGCTGGGATTTTCCTGTCAGAGGACATCGTAAATACAGTGCTTCATTCCAAAAATCAAATCAGAAGGTACAGCAACTAATTTTATGCTGCTGTAGTTAAAACAAAATGACAAAAAAAAAAGTGGACTGCATTTAAAATCTTTCAAGAAAATGCTGATGGCCACAATTTCTTTAGTGATGTAACTGAATGTGTCGTCCAATGACTAAAAAGAGTAAGCCAGCCAGCAAAGAGAAAAAGATCCCCGCTGGGGCCACAAAGAATGACCAGCCGAACAGGACAGACGGGGTGAACTCCAGGCAGTCCTTCAGCTTCTCGGTCCGGTAGCTCTCGAAGTCTGCCACCAGCTGGACCCAGATGGTGTACAGCAGCACCACCATGACGAACAGGACACCTGGGGGACGACAGGAGAGAGCGCAGGGCAGCGTGTGCTTCAGTCATGTCGCTTACCTTCAGTTTCCAAGGCGAAGGGCCATACCCACTTATCGAGTGCTTAGTGTGTCCCAGCCACTGTGCAGACGTCTTTGAACAAAAGAGGCAAAGATCCTGGCTTTGTGCAGTTGTAGTCTAACATATATTCGTTGTTTTACTATATGGTTGGTGCTTTTAGCATTTGAATAAACCCGTGACATATGTGTTAGAATATACAACTCACACAAGCAAACGTGCCAGTTTGAAGTACTCATGGACATCGAGGTGCAGAGCTGATTTGAGCCAGGTCTTTCTGCGCCTCAGGCTAAGATGCACAGCTCACTAGAGCTCCAGTTAAATATGAACATGGGAACAGAAACTCAAGACCAAGCAGGAACAGCTGCAGACACACGCAGAGACACCTGTGATTCCGTGAAAACGAAATACAAATATGATGACTGGCCACAACACATGGAATTGGTGTTTTATTTGTTTGTTATTTGAGACAGGGCCTCACTAGGCAACTCGGGCTGTCCCTGACTCACTCTGTAGCCCAAGCTGGCCTCAAACTCAGTGATCCTCCTGAGTGCTGGGATTATAGGGGTGCACCACCACACTCAGCATGGAAATGGTGTCTCCAAAGAGTGAGGATCCCCGCCGGGGAAGACTAATGACAAGAAATTCTTGGAAACAGGAAAATGCAGATTGGAGATCAAGAGTCTTTTTAAAGGAAAGAAAACAGGAGAGAAGGAAGGGAGAGGGCAGAAAGAAAAAAGGGAAGGAAGGAGGAAGGAGAAAAGAAAGATGGAAATTAGTCAGAAGGCAATACCAGAATTTCTCAGTAACTTCCAGGTAATTGTAACCCACAGGCCTAATTCTAAAATCAGAGAAAGTGCTACAGAGTTGGAGCCTCCTTCACAAGTAGATCCGACAGAAAAGTACTGGGCGGCTGTAATTGGAGACAGAACACAACTGGGCATAGTCCTTCTCCAGGGACTGTTACCGTCACATGGGAAGGGACCACTGCATGTTGACTGGCTAATGAGCAAAAGGCTGCCCGCATATATCTCACAGTCCAAATGACTCCAATCTGCCCCAAACAATAGAATCACATGCTTTTTGTGCAAAAGCTCAACTGAAACACATCAAGAACTTCACTCTCATTGAATTAGTAGTGAACCACAGGCATCATGTTAGTTCTCCATTTCTGGGACCAGAAACCTGAGAGACTTCTGAGAAGAAACTCCTGTAGAGGAAAGACTGATTCAGCTCAGCGTTTCCAAGGTTCCCATCCATAGTCCTCTGGTTCTGTTGTTTGGGGCCTTGTGTGCCCCAGCGTTGCCATGTGAGCACAGGGAAGAAGGCAATTGCTCACTTTGAGAGTGGGAGAGGGGAAACCAGGGTTCCTATGTCCCATCCACAGGCCCCAAGTCCTGACTTGCTTCCACTGGCCCCACTCCTAAGGATTCTGCTGCATCCCAGCAGCACCACAAGCCAATGACCAGGCCTTTACCATCCCGCCCTCCGGGACACTCCACATTCCACGTGCTCTAATATCTGAACAGCAGAAGCACCTCCAAGAGCACAGCAGAAGATGAGCATGCAAGATGCAGGCTGAAGAGCGGCCACAAAGGCTGGGGACCTATAGAACTCCTTATACTAGCTGTATTCCCGCTCTGCCAAGGTTGCCTCCTCTCTTAGGCCATCACTCTGTTCCGGTTTACATCTAAATGTCCCCTAACACCTCACGCCAGTGCACGCAGGATCTTTGGAAAGTGACTGGCATTTGAGGCTTGTGTATACCTGGCTTGAGGAGGCAAGGTCTGGTCAGAAGAGGCAGCCACTGGGGCCTGACCCAGAAGGTAACAGCTCCCTCCCTGGCTCTTACTTCCACCCTGTACTTCTTGTCTGCCATAAGGTGAGCAGCCCTTCTCCACCATGCCCCGGTCCAGGCCCTCAAGTGACCATGCAGGAACTGAAACTACTGAATGTGTCCAAAGTAAACCTCTCCTCCTCCCTCATGCAGGTGTCCAGTTTCTGTCTCAGCAATAAGGAAGGTGAGTAAGGCAACACCATAAGGAAACACAGGGGCTGAGACAGGAGAAGCATTTCTAAGAATGTCAGAGTGAAGTAGCACCATCGCCACATCTGCTCCCAACAGGTTATGGTGCAGAAGCAGCACAGAAGCCTCACTAATAGAAAAACACCACTCACAGTGTAGCCTGCAGTGCACACACAAGAGGGCACAGGCCTGACAGAGCACCAGGGCACCACACCACAGCCCAGCACAAGAACAAAGCAAGCACAGCCAGCCAGGTAACCCTCACGAAGTACCTTCAGAAGGTGACGTCAGTGTAGTCATGCCATGGGGTGTCCTGCAATGCCCCCTGCTAGTGAATCTTGCAGCAAAGGGATACACCGTGGACCTTAAGATGTCGAGGCTGGTGGAAGCATTTGCATAATGTCCTCTGCTTCCTGCAAACCTTTGTGCTGTTTGTCATTGTAGTTTTTATCTTCCCTATAATATATGCGAATCTCATGCATTAGATACTGTTATGTGAAAAAGAAATTGCCTTTCTGAAAAGCCAGCAGCCTCCTACACATCTTTCCAAAAGTTGCAAAGCCCATTACTAAATTTGAAATATTAAAAATGTACAATGGGTAATCATGTAGATGATTCCTCATAAGGAAGAGCTAATGTACACATATACACTGGGGCTGTTTGAAGAGCAACCTTATATCAGGAGAGCACCGAGGAAGAGCCGCGTCTGTCACCACGGCCTCTCACTTGTTCACTCATGTGAGATTCAGTCCATTTAATCTGTATCAAATCAGCTTACGATGTGTCTCACCCAGTGGGTAAAACATTCAGCGCCTCCCTACCCAGTAAATGATAAAGGAGGATGTACTGCAGGATGGGGGGAAGCAAAGATGCTGACAGGCATGGAGAAAGTTCTTGCACTGAAGGAGAATACTGTGGCTGAAAACCCAGCTGGAATTTGTCACAGGGACCGCCATGAGGTCTGTGGGCAAAGAAGAGCCAGAAAGAGACCTGTGAGAGTGACAGGAATGAACTACTGAAGCCAACTG